>CAUPSL010001391.1:0-71199 GCA_963514005.1 Raja brachyura
CTGACAACATCCTCATATTGTGAGCGGTTTTGGGCCCCATATCTGAGGAAGGATGTACTTGCGTTGGAGAGAGTGCAGAAGAGGTTTATGGGAATGATCACAGGAATGAGGGGGTTAATATATGATGAGCATCTGATGGCGCTGGGCATGTACTTGCTGAAGTTTAGAGGGATGAAGGTGGAGTGACCTCATTGAAACTTACGGAAATGTGACAGGTCACCTATTGCTTTTGTTCGGAGAAGCTGCCTGACCCGCTGTTACTATCTGTAACTCACTGTTACCTTTGTGTCTATCTTTCAATAGTGAAAGTCCTGGATAGAGTGGACATGGAGAGGATGTTTCCACTAGTGGAAGAGTTTAGGACTAGAGGGCATAGCCACAGACTTAAAGGGTGTTCTTTAAGAAGGAGATAAGCAGGCATTCTTTAGTTAGAGGAGAGTGAGTCTCTGGAATTCATTGCCACAGACGGCTATCAAGGGCGTCAATGGCTATTTTAAAAGAGGGATTTTTGATTAGTACGAATTTCAAGGGTTATGGGAAGAAGGGAGGAGAATGGGTTGAGAGGGAAGGATAGATCAGCCATGATTGAATGCAGAGTAGATTGGTGAATGGCCTCATCCTGCTAAACTAAACTAAATGAACTGAAATTAATCCCCTGGACTATCTTTATCAGACTTGCACGAAACATATCCTGTATCCTGTATCCACACTGTGGACGGCTCGATCGTAATCAAGTAGTCTTTTTGCGGACTGGATTGCAAGAAACAGAAAGTCTTTTTACTGTAGCTTGGGACATGTGACAATAAACTCTCTCTCTCTCCCCCCCTCCATTCTCTTCACTCTCCTTTCTCTCTCCCTTCTCTCTCTCCCCTTTTCTCTCTGCCCCCACTCTCCTCCTCGCTCTCTCCCCTCTCTCTCACGTATCTCCCTCCCCTCTCTCACTCCTCTCTCTCTCTCCCCCATTTCCTCTCTTCCCCCTCTCTCTCTACTCTCTTCCCTTCTCTCACACCAATCTCCCGTCTCTCTCTCCTCTCTCCCCCCCACTTCATCTCACCCCAGGTATCTGATGCTACTGGATCAATGGTCTGTCTCTGATTTCGGATCAAAGTCCATTTTCACGTAAATTGCTCCAATCTGAGATTGTTTTGTACTGGACAATGGGATTTGTGGCTAGATTTACATATGGAAAGGTGAACCTCCCTCCCTCCCTCCCTATCTCCCTATCTTCCTCTCTCCCTCTTTTCCCACCCTCCCTCCTTCCCTTCCTCCCTCCCTCCCTCCCTCCCTCCCTATCTTCCTCCCTCTCCCCCCTCTCCCTTTCCCACCTCCCTTCCACCCTCTCCCTCCCCTTCTCTCCCTATCTTTCCCCTCCACCCTGCTCTCCTTCCCTCTATCCCTCTCTGCCTCTCTCTCTCTCCCTCCCTGTCTCTCTCATCACGCTCCCTCTCTCCCTGTCTCCATCCTTCCCCCCACTTCCCACTCTCCCTCCCTACCTCTCTCCCCTCTTCCCCGCTCTCCTACTATTGTCCGAGTTTGAATTGATTGTGTGTTGTACAGGTATCTGATCTGTAAGCAGATCACAGCTTCTCACTGCACCTGGGTACTCATGAAAATAATAAACCTAAACTCTCTCTTTCCTCCCCCCCCTCTCTCCCTCTCCCTCTCTCCCTCTCTCCCTCTCTCCCTCTCCCTCTCTCCTCTGTCCCACAGGGCGCAGGGCGAACATAAAGAGAAAAAAGCAGCATTGTCAGTCGCTGAGAAAGTAATCAGCGATGGTGGCCTTCCCTCCCACACACAGGTACCTAATCCACCTTCTCCCCCCCTCCCTCTCTCTCCCCTCTAGCTTTCTCTCCTCCCCATCTCTCTTCCCCCTCTCACCCCCTTTATCCCCTTCCTCTCCCTCCTCTCTGTCACCTCTCTCCATCCTCTCCCCGCTCCTCTATCTCTCCCCTCTCCCCCTCTTTCACACCCTCTCTCTCTCCCGCTCCTCTCTCTCTCTCTCACCTCGATCTTCCCCTTTCCCTTCTCCATCCTCTCCTCCCCCTTTCTACTCTCTCTCTATCACCCCCCCTCTTTCTCTCACTCGTCTTCCCCTCTCTTACTGGGGCGACGAGGGGCTAGGAGGGGACCGATGGGCAGAGGGACAGTACTGATCTTTCCCTCTCTCGGATTTCAGATCGAGATTATTCCGGAAGGATTGGAGACTGCATTTTTCCGGCAATTTTTTATAGGATGGGAATGATTTAAATATTCCCCTCCCACGTGGCAGCGCTCCCCCCTCCTCCCTCTCCCCTCATCTCCCCCCTCCTCTCCCCTCCCCTCTCCCTTCTCTCCTCTCCCCCTCTCCCCCCTCCTCTCCCCTCCCCTCTCCCCCCTCCCCTCCCCCCCCTCCCCTCTCCTCCCCTCCCGCAGTGCGCGTACTTCCTCCTCTCCCGCTGCGTATTACAATGGCGCTGCATACCCACTGACCTCACGCAAGACGGAATGGCTGGAGTTAAATTATCTGCAAACAAGCGACTGGCAGCGCCAGAGACCAGGGTGCGATCCTGACTACGAGTGCTGTCTGTCTGGCGTGTGTTCCTTCTCCCCGGGACCGCGTGGGTTTTCCGCGGGTGCTCCGTTTTCCTCCCACACTCCAATGACGTGCAAGTTTGTAGGTTAATTGGCCCTCTGTATATTGCCTGCAGTGTATGAAGTGGATGAGAATGTGGGATAACATAGAACTAGTGCGAACGGGTGATGTGAACTGTCGGTGTGGACTCGGTGGGCCGAAAGGCCTGTTTCCGCGCTACATCTCGGGTGGCATTAAGCTGGAAAGAGGGCTAATGAGGATGTTGACAGGATTTGAAGGTCTGAACTATTGCAATATTAAATACCGAATGTGCTTTAAATTATTTTAATTTTTACTTCATTTGTTTACCCGTCTCTGTTAATCAGCCACCCACACTCCTGCCGGGGATCAGATACACCATCTCTCTCTCTCTCTGTGACACACGCAGAGAGATCGGACCTTCCTCTGAGCGGGGGGGGGGGGGGGGGGGGGGGGAGGGGTAACGAGGTGGTGCAGCGATAGAGTTGCTGCTTGCAGCCCCAGAGACCCGGGTTCGATCCTGACTGCGGGTGCTGTCTGTACAGAGATAATACGTTCTCCCTGTGGCCGCGTGGGGTTTCACCAGGTGCTCCGGTTTCCTTGCACTCGCGGGTGTGTGGATTAATTGGCTTCTGAACAATTGTTCCTCGGGTGCAGGATAGAACGAGCGCATGTGGTAATCGCTGGTGAGCAGGGACTGGGTGTGAACGGGTGATCGCTGGTTGGTGCCGACTCGATGCACCGAAATAGGGGGCGGAAATTGCTAACAAAACATGGCGGCGGGGGGGGGGCACTTTTTTTGGCGCCCGCCCACACACACGCACACACTCGCACACGCACACACAGACACACGCGCACACACAGACACTCACACACACGCACACACTCACGCAGAGACACTCACACTCACGCACAGACACTCACACACACACACGCGCGGCTTCGGAAGCTTCAGCCGTGGGCCCTGTGTCCAGTAGTTAGCTCAGGATTCTTCCGTTTCCAGCCCCGTGAGTGGACGCTTCTACTCTGGGGCCGTTAGAATGCGTGAACTAGTGCAGATCTGTAGCACAGATTTTATAATCCACTGGCCAACATGCTGTACAACATAATATAGGACAGGACTTGTCAAAGCTGTAGTATGGAAACCAAGCTGTTGAAACCAAGCAATATATAAATTATTTGCATTATAGGCAACCTCAAACTTTGTATTCTTGGATGTATTAAACATTTTCCCCAATTGCCAGCTGTAAAAGTAGAGGGTTTCAATTAGTTAATAAAATTGCTTTATCATCTGAAGAAAGCATTTGGCCTCTGTAATATGAAGGGAGAGGTGACATTTACCATCGCCCGGCGGGGGCTTCAACATCGGGAGCTTCAAACATCTCCGCATTGGACCGTCAGACATTTCGAAGTTCACAAAGGGGCTTGTCTCGACCGGAAACGTTGTCTATCCCTTCTCTACGGCGGGCCGAGCGGCTGTTTCCGCGCTTTACCTCTATCTAAACTAACATCAACGTTCGTCATCAGAAACAACATCCGCGCTGTATCTTTAAAACAAACTCAAACTATATATACATATTTACACACTCAACTTTCTCTCGTTTATTATATTGTTTACAGTGCACTGTTTACATATTCCGCTGTGTTGCTGCAAATAAGAATGTCATTGTTCCATCTGGGACATATGACAATGAAACACTCTTGTAGTGAATCTTCAACTCGGTCAGAAATGCCCGAGGCGAGGTGAATGTGAGACTTACACAAAAAGCTGGAGAAACTCAGCGGGTGCAGCAGGCATCTAAGGAGCGAAGGAGATAGGCGACGTTTCGGGTCGAGACCCGAGAAGCATCTGCAGTTCCTTCTTTACAACTGAATGTTGAGACAATGGGTGGGGAGGAGAGAGGCAGAGGGAAAAGTGAACATTGCTGTCTGCGTGTGACACGCCCTCCCTCTCTCCCTACCTGTCTTCCTCCCTCTCTTCATCCCTCTCTCCCTTCGCCCCCCCTCTCTCCCTCCGTCCTTCCCTCCCTGTCTGTCTCTCCTCCTTTTCACTTCTCTTCCCCCTCTGCCTCCGTTTCCCCCTCACATCTCTTTCCATTTCTCCTCACCCTCCCTCCCTCCTTTTCTTTCCTCTCCCTCTCTCCTTCCCTCCCTCCCTCTCACACTTTCTACCTTCAACTCTCCCCCCTTCCCCCCTCCTCCCTCTCCCTCCCTTCGTCCTCCCCGCCCCCCTCTCCTCTCTCCCTCCCTCTTTCTCCATCCCTCCCTCCCACTCTCTCTCCCTCTCACCCATTCTGCCTTTCTCTCCTTTCCTCCCCTCCCTCCCTCCCTCCCTCCCTCTCCCTTTCTCTCATTGGTAAAATACATTTGGCCAGTTACATGGATGTGAAAGGTTTAGTGGGACGGAGACAAAATGGGGCGGGTAAATAGGGCATCTTGCACAAGTCGGGCTGAGTGGCCCGTTTCGCCTCCGTATGTTCTGTGTCCTCACAGGAACATGGGAGCCAGTAGCCCCACGGCGCAACACAGCCCCACGGCGGAACTAGCGGCGGCAGCGCTCCTCACCACCCGCATCTCGCAGCCCGGCCCCCGCTCCACTCTGACATGTATCCCATTGTTCTTCACCACAGCGTGCAGTGAAACGTTAACCCCGTCAGTATGTAGCGGTACTCCACGATATTGAAGACCTCATAGAGAGGGATCAGCACCTCTTCCTCGTCCTCGTCCACCGAATAGTTGGCGATATCGACGCCATCCGCGATTTTATGATTAATAGTGTTTTACTGCCGTACGTACGCGCGATGTGCGCGCTATGAGAGGAAGATGCGAAATATCCAAATTTCATTTGGGTTTCCGTCTCTGCCACAGCCTCGCTCCGCATCCCTCTGTAGGTGGTGACAGGATCGGCACTGCAGTTCTTTCTAAGTCGCTCGAGCGCAACGGACAGAAGATAATGGAAACTTTTAAAGGGGAACTTCTTGGCGTAGAGCGAGTCGCAAGTCCCGTACTGTCTCAGCGCTTCGTTGAACTTGCTGAAGAGGCGGCTATGTACAGTATAGGCAATGACAGCCAAGACATGTTCTTCTCTAAGTCCATCTGGTACCTGGATGTCTCTCAGCCTTGAGGTGTTTCTCCGGTACATTACTGCTGCATCCCACGCCTGGGCGAGATCTGGCGACTTGCCTTTCTCCGCCTGGAGGTAGCCGATAGCCAGCTCATCCGACGCTTCGCTCTGGTTGAAGATATAGGCGGCAGAGTGCTCCATCATGTCCAATCTGATGGTGCCATTCGCACCAATCACCGCACTCAAGGCTAGGGTCGGCGGACCTAGGACGGGACGGAAATAGTTTGATTAGATTCATCCTGGATAGAGTGGATGTGGAGAGAGTGTTTACGTTGGTTATAGAGTCTAAAACAATAGGTCATAGCCTCAGAATTAAAGGACGTTCCTTTGGGAAGATGATGAGGAATTTGTTTAGTTAGAAGATGGTGAATCTGTGAAATTCATTGCCTTAGAAGGCTGTCAATGGGTCTGCTCACCACATTGGAGGAAAGATGGTGTTAAGTTGGAAAGGGTGCGGAGAGGGTTTACAAGGATGTTGCCAGGCTCGAGGGTCTGAGCTAAAGGGAGAGGTTGAGCAGGCAAGGACTCTATTCCCTGGAGTGCTGGAGGACTCAATCTTTTTGAGCTGTATAAAATCGTGAGAACGATAGATCGGGTTGACGCTCAGGGTCTCTTGCCCAGAGTAAGGGGATCGAGAACCAGAGCGAAAAGGTTTACGATGAGGAGAGGGGGGGGGGGGGGGGGGGTTACAGGCATCTGGGGGGGGGGGGGGGGGTAACCTTTACACAAAAAAAAGTGGTGGGTGAATGGAACGAGCTGCCAGAGAAGGTAGTTGAGGCAGGGGCTATCACAGCGTCCAAGAAAAAATTGGACAGATAGATGCATAGGGCAGGTTTATAGGGATATGGGTAAACCCCGGCTGGTGGGACTAATGGAAATACGTGGACAAGTTGGGCCGAAGGGCCTGTTTCGATACGGTATGACCCCATATTCTGCCAGCAAAGCGGGCAGGTCAAATGAAACCCCATAGAGTCACAGTGGATGAGTCATGTAGCGTGGAAACAGACCCTTCCAAATCTGCCAACATGTCCCAGCTACACTTGTCCCACTTGCAGCAGTTGGCCCATATCCCTCCAAACCTGCCCTAATCATGTACTTGTCCAGCTGTTTCTGAAACGTTGGGACAGTCCCTGCTTCATCTACCCCCCTCTGCATCTCGTTCCATGCACCCACCATATTTCCTGTGAAAAAGTGGCCCCTTAGATTTCTGGCAACATCCTCATAAATCTTCACTGTACCATTGACAACATATTTCCTATAACATGGAGCCCATAATCTAGAGGGTAACAATCTTCTTTGCATATACTGTGATGTTAAGATCACTGCCTGGCCCGCTGAGTTCCTCCAGCACTATTCAGATCGAAAGTAAAGATACGCGGTTGGGAAGTGGTCGGGTCCACAGTGGCGGACACAATTGCGAAACGGTTGGAACTTCCAGGAATAGTTACGTTTCGCAACCAATGCACTTCATTTGGGGCCAAGAACCACAGCGCGGAAATTCCACTCTATCCAGTCCTTTCTCTATTCGGTAAATTTAAATGAGGTCCAAATAAAGACACAAAAGGCAGCAGTAACTCGGCAGGTCGGTCAGCATCGATGGAGAAAAGGAATAGGTGACGTTTCGGGTCGAGGCCATTCTTCAGACTGAGTCAGGGGAAAAGGAAACGAGAGAAATAGAACAAAGTAATTGAAGCTATGCATGAAAGTAGCGATGACCAAGGACCCAGACCATCGTTAGCTGTGAGCTGTGAGCTCGGTGAAAACCAGTTACAGGCAACGAGACTCAACAAGACGACTTTGGTTCTACGACCTGGGTGGCGAAGAGACGGAGAGAGATGTGATGCAGGTGTATAGAGTGATTTCGCGTGGAAACACAGAGGGTGGTCGGTGAATTGAACAAGTTGCCAGAGCAGCTGCTGGAGGCAGGGACTATCCCAACATTCAAGAAACAGACAAGTATATGGATAGGACAGGTAGGGGGGATATTGGCCAAACGCGGGCGGGTAGGACTAGTATAGGGAGGGTTCACGGCAGTGGGGTCACGGCCCATGACCCGTACTGTTGCTACGCTACTCCAAGTGGAGTACACGCGATGAGCTGCAGGTAAGTACTTACCATTGTCTCCAGCGTAGCGGGCCCGTTAAAACCCGACCCGACCCGACCGCCGAAATTGTCAACGTTTGCGCTGTAAATAATGATGGAAATCGGGGTAACCGTGAGAAACAGTTATCCTACTTTAGAATTCCACAAGTGAGGAGAATTGACGGTAGATAGAAGCGAGAGCTGAAGGGACAACAACAGCCAGAGTGTTTGGCGAACATTGGCCGTTTGCTCACTGCATTTCATCAACTAAGGCATTATTTGTGTTTTTTCTTGATTCCTTCAGCATCTAAATAGTTTCATAAGTGATAAATCTGTCTGTAAATGTTTAAATCGCCCATGGTTCTCAAGTGGGTTATTACATAGAAAAATAAATCGCCTCTGAAGCAAAATTTGCAGCCAGATTCATCACTTCTGGGACTTTTTAGATACCGAAGGAATCAAGAAAAAGCACAAATAATGCCTTACTGTTGATGAAATGCAGTGAGTGAGCAAACGCGATCATTCCCAATATTTTCAATTCCGATATCTGCACGGCCAGTGTTCGCCAAGCACTTGAGCTGTTGTTGGCCCTTCAGCTCTCGCCTCTCTTTACCTTCATTTCGCTTCACTTTGGGAATTCTGAAGTTGGGTACATATCTCTCACGTTGACCCCGACTTACAGCGCAAGTAGTATTCAACATTTTGAACAGGTAGGAAAGTACGCGTTTCTTGCATTAATGACATATACCGGAAGTTACGGATGTCCTCCAGATGCATTGAGCGGCTCGGTGCGTCAAGCCCTATGACCCAGTGACCGAGCTGATTTGTGTTGGCCGGTGTGGGCAACTCGGCAAGTCTGCTTCCATACTGTATCACTCTGTGACTCGATGCCAACCTCCAGTTGGCGACGGTAGATACTTACAGCAAGAGCAGGCTACAAGAAGCAAAACCAATGGCAATGGCCACATCTTCCTCTGTTGTGTGTTGGTTGCGCGATGCCTCTGGAAGTCCGGTATCCGAGCGCTCGCTTATATCCGGGCAAGATCCCCCACCGCCGGGAAACGGCGCCCCGTCACCCTCGAAATCCACTAAGACTGAAACAACGTTGTTCCTTGTTTCGTAATTACGTGACTTCAAGTTGATTTTCGCGGAATATTATTTCGTGGAACTTCGCAATTTATCTATGATCGTCGGTTTTACCGCTAACAGTACGGTTGCAGAGTCGGGCCATTCGGCCCACACAGATCGTGCCGAACATGATATCGTTAAACTGAAATCAACTTGCACCTAACCTATATTTCTGCCTTCCCTAAAAATTCGCATAGACACGGTGGCGAAGTGGGCATGGTTCATAAGATCATAACAGATACAGGGACATGGCTGCAAGAGGGCCAGGGATGGGATATACTCCTATCGAAAAGACAGACAGGTTGGCAGAGGAATAGTAAGATTGAACGAGAACTTACCAGTTCGAAGGTTGATCTTTATTTTATGAGGAGTCGAAGTGAGGGATTTCGTGAAGAGCCCGCCGGCGCGCATGCTCGACATACTTCAAAGTAGCGGCGTGGAATCACAGAACCAACAATAGAAATGACTTCGCATAGTAAGATTGAAGTGACTAAGATTACCAGATGAAGGTGACTGAGGGTTGGGCGAGGAGGGCACGAAATCCCTCACTTCGACTCCTCATAAAATAAAGATCAACCTTCGAACTGGTAAGTTCTCGTTCAATCTTACTATTTCATTTCGGAGTCACGTGAGTGACTTCGTGAAGACTTCAAAGCTTCTGTGATTACACGCCCTGGACCACGTCCATGCTGACACACCACTACCAGGGATGGATGGGAGGAACAAACTTGCTCAACAGTCCATACTGCAAAACAAGAGCATATTTATTAATAACAAATCAAACCCCTCATACGGGGACATCTCCACGTTCTTGACCTGCATTCAGCACGGCTTCTGCGAACTGTAGAGGAGCAGCAACAGGCTTGTTATAAAAACGCTGGAACACAGCTTCATTAGCCCATCCTGCGGTGGCGAGAATTTGGTCCATGGGCACCTCCATGACCCTCGCCGCTGATGTCGATGCAGCCCTGGTGGAATGAGACTTGAACACATTAGTGTCGATACCTGACTTACCCAAGACGACTCGAAGCCACCTGGATATCGTCTGGACTGTCACTCGATGATGAGGTCTCTTATGAGTGACAAGCAGTTATCTCTCCATTCCTCTGATGCGTGCCGTCACCTTGACATAGTGGCGGATATGTGAGGCTAAACATAGCCTAGCATCTGCGGGGTATGCCGGGAACTTCAGCTGCAGCCCTGTGCACCCAGGTCTATGCTGCTTTAGTAGCTCGTCAATGAAAAAGACTACTTCTGTGGGGGTAGACGTCATTCTGTCGACACGAAGTTTGTGTAGTGTCTGTACCCTCTGAGCTGAAGTCAGCGCTAGTAACATCACCAGCTTCATGGTGAGTTGGTCTAGTTGGAGCCCTTCCATGGGTGACCACGTCCTGAGCAGGGTTAATACGTCCCTGACATCCCAGGTGATATTATAGCGTGGTGTAGGCGGATTCATATTGAATATACCCCGCATGAGTCTGGACACTAGCCTGTTGGATCCTACCTCCAAACTGAGGTAGAATGATAGCGCACTTCTGGCGCTGTTGATGGCACTGTAACTTAAGTGTTCATCATGGTGCAACCCCGCGAGGAATTCCAGGACGTCGGTTATTGTCACGTCATCGTACGTGATGCGAGAGCGGCTGCGGTAGGCTTCCCACTTCTTAATATGCGAGCGGTATCTTCGCCCTGCAGACTCTCGACACGACGCCCCGATGGTATCCATGGTCCGAGCCGAGAGGCCATATTGGACTAATGGCCTGTTCAGAACCTGCAAGCCAACAAATTTAAATAGCCATGGCAGGGATGCGGCTCCCCTGAGACAGGGTGAGTAACCAATTGTGGGCAACCCTTCAAAAGGACCCAAGGTTCGTTGAGCATGTCAAAGACCACCGGATACCAAGGCTGTGTGGGCCAGTCGGGTATAATAAGGATGCCCTTGGCAGCATCTGCCTGAATCTTTCCCAATACCCGACTGATGAGGCAAAATGGGGGGAAGGCATAGAAAAACCACTTCCCCCAGTCCAGCGAGAATGCATCCAGCGCTATAGCCCCAGGATCTGGTTCCCATGAAACGTAGGTTGGTACCTGATGGTTCAACCGTGACGCAAAGAGGTCAATGTCCGGTTTACCAAATTTGGCTGTGACTTTAGAAAAGATCTCAGGATGCAACATCCATTCAATATTGTCATTAAATTTGCGTGACCTGGTGTCCGCCACAGTATTAAGCTCACCTGGCAAATAGGTAGCTGAAATCCAAATGTCTCTTTGAACACACCAGAGCCAAATTGAGTTTGCCAATTTGTCACACGAAACTGACCTGGTACCACCCATATGGTTTAAATATGCTACTGCTGTGGTGTTGTCTATTTGGAGACGGACATGTGCTCCAACAAGCCTGGAACAATACGCACGAAGTCCGTGGAATGCTGCCAGCAACTCCAAATAGTTAATCCCTTGAGTTAACAACATCGTTGATTCAAGGGTGTCCCATCTGCCACCACAACTAGAGCAATTATTCGTGGCTCCCCAACCATTGGAGCTTGCATCAGTTTGCAAATATACCACCGGATTAGCCTCCCTAATAGGCTTGAATGAGCTGCTAATGTGACACACCCACCATTGCAACTCATTTATCGCTTCGGGCGGCAGCTGCATGGACCGATCATAATGACCAGCGTTCTGTTTTAACGCAGCAATTTTAGCTCTTTGTAAATTCTGATAATGCAAAGGTCCATATCGCGCTGCCGGAAACAAAGCTACCAGCTTCCCAATTATTGTAGCTAAGTGCCGAATCGATGGTATATTGGTGCGGATTAAATCTTGACACACCTGGGTAACCTCCTCAATCTTGTTAATTGGAATGGTAACCCTCATACTTATAGAGTTCACCGTGAACCCTAGGTAATTAATTACCTGGGCAGGGTAGAACTTTGATTTCTCTGGATGGACAATAAACCCCAATTGTTGAAATATATTGACAGCAGCTGCAACACCCTGTTCAGCCAATTCCAGGGTGTGGCCCACAATTAAGATATCATCTAAATAGGCCATAACTATATGGTGTCGTTGTCTCAAATAAGCCATAATTGGCTTCACTAATTTAGTGAACAATCTAGGGGCTGTGGTGAGCCCATTAGGCAAAGCCTTGTACTGCCAGAGTTGCCCCATCCAGATGAATTTCAAAAACCTTCTGTCACATTTCTGGACGGATACGGAATAATATGCGTCTTTTAAATCGATGCATGCCATAAAGCAACCGTGAGAAATCAATGATTTGGCTGTTTCAAACGTATCCATTTTAAAATGAGTATATGTTACAAAAGTATTCAAACGGGTTAGATCAATAATGACACGACAACCTCCATCCTTCTTAGGTCTGGTGAATATGTTCGAAACAAATTCAACTGGCTCATGCACCACTCTCTCAATCACTCCTTTGTGCGCAAGACTTAACAGTTCCTTATAGCCGGCTGCCTGTTCTGCAGCAGATAATTTAAACGTTCGAGCGGGCATGTGCTGGGATGGAGGAATGTCGCCATTAATAAACTCAATTTTATGCCCCTGAATATTCTGCAACACATACTCGTCACCAGTAAAATTACCCCATGCACCCAAAAACCACCGAAGACGACCACCAACATGTGAAGTTAAACAGAGAGAAAAGAGAGAACCAGACCCCCTCACCTCCGTGGTTACCGGCGGTCCTTGACACGCGTGTGCGGACGTGGAGGTGCTGGGTTGGCTTGAGGGCACGGCGTCTTCGTTTTCCACCAGGGTCTCTGCCGACCCTGTCCTAAAAAAGACCCCTGGTGCTGGGTCTGATGTTGCTGTCATTGTGGAGCTTGAGGGTGGGTCCTCGTCGAGATACTGGCAGACCCTCGTGATCGAATCTATGGAGACTTTGAGCCTGACGGTGTGGGAGCACTCTGAGGGCGCATGATCCCCACCGTTTTGGCTTGCTCGTCAAGCTCCTTGACTCTCTTCGAGAGGTCCTCCCCAAAGAGCTGACGGGGCGGGGGCGGCGGCGGTGGTTTGCACAATCCTGCAAACTTTGGATTGAGCGCTGGGCGGATGCTGGTTTTGCGAAACCCGTTAATTTCGTGCTGGGTCGCGCACAGGAGGGCCAGGGCATCTTCCTGGTCCAAATTCAATTAGTCCCCGTCCACCGACCGCACAAAGGCGGTAATACCGGCCGTGAGGAGCTTCAGGATCCGCTGCAGTTTTACCTCCTGTTGACGGATAGCCGCACTGATGTTGCCCCATATCGGCGTATTGACCACAGGCACGTTGAGGGAGTTGCAATTGGATGGAGCCTTGTGACGGCTCATTGCCTGAATGAGGACTTCTTCCTGTAGTTGCTGGTTGTTAAGAAAGTCCACATTGGCTGCCAGCTTCGTGTTTAAAGGAAGTCCAGATTAATGTGGGGCCGCAAATTTGGTCGCCACATCCAGAAGATCCTCCGCTGGTACCTCCACCGGAGGTGGTATGGAATCCACCAAAACCTCCTCCTCCTGCTGCTCCAGGCTGATGGTAGAGGCTGGTGACGACGCCCTGTGCCTGTGGCTGCCCTGCTGTTGTTGGCTTTGAAGCAGGAGCTCCAGCAGCCGCTCCATGCGGTCAATACGCCCTTCACCCTGAACACTCAGGTGGTCGGAGTCCTCCGGCTCTGAAAAGAAAACCGGGCTCCTATCATCGGCCCGCACCTCATCGAGGCCCTGCCGGTGCCGGTAGTTGTCGCTAACAGCCGCCGAGGCGAAACTGCGCGATTCCCGCGCGGGCGTGTTCAACCGCCTCCGTTTAGCGGGAGCTGACGCCGCTGCCACTAAGGGCATTTGCAGCGTGGTGTCGGCACCAGCCGAAGCATGGCTACCTGAAGCCCGCGCAGGCTTGCCGGCTGCCCACATCGTGGACCTTGCCGACGCATGGTCTCGCCCACCCATCCATGGGGGGCTCGGCGACCGTGACGAGACCCGACTCAACCGACCCGTCCCGGCGTCGAGAGTCGGGGTGTGCCGGCTGGACCTCACAGCCGCCCCGGGTCTCGCCCTGGAACCTGACCGCTCCTCCGTGTCAGGCAATGCCTTAGCCCTGGCAGGGTTAGGCTTCTGGGCTCCTGCCCTGCCCCTTCTCGGGGGGCTGAGTGGAACAGGCCGTGCAGCCGCACGCCCCCTGCTCGAGGTCGCCAGCGAGCCCGCTGACGACCTGACTGCCATGACAGGGTCCCCCTGCTCTGGCGGCACACCACACTTCTCCTCGTCGAACTCCTCCGAGCTGTGGTGTGCTGGCGGATCTGGACCTGGAAACACAGGGCTTACCCACATCTCCGCCTGAGTCCCGGCCTGCACTGCAGGTACTGCCGATGGTAAAGGCCCCGGAACTGTTGACCGGCGAACTCGTCCTGACGTCCTCCGGCCCTTCGAACTCCCATCCATGTCCTTGCTGCAAGACATAACGAACAACAAGGACCACCAACTAAAGGTGGAATACTCACCTCCGTGGCCCCTTATGAAGGGCTGGCGAGGAGCGCGCTCCACCGCCAGCCGTCGCAGCAACGCGTTACGACGATATGTCGAGCATGCGCGCCGGCGGGCTCTTCACGAAGTCACTCACGTGACTCCGAAATGAAATTGCATTCAGTTCCTTGCAAGGGGTGACATTGAAACAGGAGAAGTGGAGTCAGTATGGGTAGACCTAAGGAATTGTAAGGGTAAAAATACCCCAATGGGACTTATCTACAGGCCCCCAAACCGTAGCCTGGACATAGGGTGCAATTTGAATCAGGAGTTAAAATTGGCATGTAGCAAAAGTAATGCTGTGGTTGTTATGGGAGATTTCAACATGCAGGTAGACTGGGAAAATCAGGTTGGTACTGGACCCCAAGAAAGGGAGTTTGTGGAGTGCCTTCGTGATGGATTATTAGAGCAGCTTGTATTGGAGCCTACCAGGGAGAAGGCAATTCTGGATTTAGTGTTGTGTAATGAACCGGATTTGATAAAGGACCTCGCGGTTAATGAGCCATTAGGAGGTAGTGACCATAACATGGTCAGGTTTAATCTACAATTGGAGAGAAGAGTAGATCGGAGGTGTCAGTGTTACAGTTGAATAAAGGGGACTATGGGGCCATGAGGGAGGAGCTGGCTAAAGTTGACTGGAAAGATACACTAGCAGGGATGACAGTGGAACAAAAATGGCAGGTATTTCTAGAAATAATACAGAAGGTGCAGGATCAGTTCATTCCTAGGAGGAAGAAAGATTCCAAGGGGAGTAAGGGGCGACCGTGGCTGACAAGGGACGTCAGGGACAGTATAAAAATAAAAGAGAAGAAGTACAATGTAGCAAAGATGAGCGGGAAGCAAGAGGATTGGGTAATGTTTAAAGAGCAACAGAAGATAACTAAAAAGACAATATGGGGAGAAAAGATGAGGTACGAAGGTAAGTTAGCCAAGAATATAAAGCAGGATAGTAAAAGCTTCTTTAGGTATGTGAAGAGGAAATAATTAGTTAAGACCAAAGTTGGACCCTTGAAGACCGAAAAAGGTGAGTTTATTATGGGGAACAAGGAAATGGCAGGAGTTGAACAGGTACTTTGGATCTGTCTTCTCTAAGGAGGACACAAATAATCTTCCTGATATAGTAGTGGCCAGAGGATCTGGGATGATGGAGGAACTGAAGGAAATCCACATTAGGCAGGAAATGGTGTTGGGAAGACTGATGGGACTGTAGGCTGATAAATCCCCAGGGCCTGGTGGTCTGCATCCCAGGGTACTTCAGGAAGTGGCTGAAATTGTGGATGCATTGGTGATAATTTTCCAATGATCTATAGACTCAGGGTCAGTTCCTGTGGATTGGAGGGTAGCTAATGTTATCCCACTTTTTAAGAAAGGCGGGAGAGGGAAAACAGGGAATTAAAGACCAGTTAGCCTGACCGGTGGTGGGGAAGATGCTGGAGTCAAAGGACAAAGGACAAAGGACAAAGGACATTTATTGTCACATACACCAATTGGTGTAGTGAAATTTGACTTGCCATGCAGCACACAGATAAAGATAAGACACCACACTAAGAATGTAACAATAAACATAGAAACATCCCCCACAATGGTTCCCACTGTGGGGGAAGGCACAAAGTCCAGTCCCATCCCCAAGTCCACCCATAGTCGGGCCTATTGAGGCCTCCGCAGTCGCCCGATGTTCCAGGCCGTTCTCGCCAGATGATGTTGCTCCGGCGTCGGGAGAATCCTCACAGCGGCTTGGGACACCTGGAGCAGCCGCTTCCTTACTCGAGACGGCTGCTTTCGAAGCTGACAAGGCCGCGCCGGATGGAGCTCCACAACTGGCGATCACGCTGAGAGATCCCAGGCTCCCGATGCCAAATGAGAACCCTCCCAGATGGCACGCTCTGGCCACGTATTTTTTCCGTTGGGGTCGTTGCCTAAGGGGGGTCTCACGGCTCATGGCTCACGGTGGCGGGCATCGGTCGACCCGCCCTAAGGGGCTTGCCTGTCTTCTACCGGGATGTGCTAAGAGTGAGGAATTTGGCTGTTTTCAGCCAGCGTGTTGCTCCACGAGGGGAAGGGGATGTCGGGACTGCGGGAGTGGCCGGTCCTCGCCCTGTCATGGCGGGTGTCGAGGAGAGGCGCGTGCCTAGAGTGGTTCTGACTTGAGCTTTCACCCGCTCTGACAGATCTGCTCATTGGTCCTAGGCTGCGGGATATTTCTCGGGCACTGGCTTCCCACAATCTGAGCTTCCTTTCTGAGATGACCAGCATGCCATTTCGTGATGCGAAGAGACGCGCACTGTGCACCTCCTTGCCTTTGTCTCCCGTCATGCCACACCATGGCGGACGGTGTTACCACCCGAAGGCGGGGGAGGTCCCCAGTGGGGGATCCTCTACAAGGGAGTTGTCCCCCTTTACATTGGGGTCCTGGGGTGGAGAGTGTTGCACAGAGCGGTGGCATGTAATAAACTTTTGAGTCGGTTCCTGGGCTCGTCCGCCGCATGTATTTTTTGCGGAGAGGAAGAGACCGTGTTCCACACGTATATGGAGTGTGAGAGGTTACTGCCCCTGTACCAATATCTGAAGGGGTTGTTGCTCAAGTTCTGGTTGCATTTTAGTCCTACGATTCTCGTGTTTGGACACAAGGAAGGGAGTGAGGAGAGCCGATCAGGGGTTGGGACCTCCCTGTTGGTTTGCTCCTGGGCCTGGCCAAGATGGCCATTCGTGGTTCAGGCAGCGGGCAGTCGATGGTCAGGCTAGAGTCGGCTGCCTGCCCCTCTTTCGGGCCTTTGTCCGTGCACGTGTGTCCCTGGAGAGGGAACACGCGGTGTCCACGGGGACTCTGGAGGCCTTCTGTGGGCGTTGGTCACCACATGGGGTTGATAGTATTGTAAACAATGAATGTACTGTTGTACTATAATGATTATTTGTTATAGTTTAATTTTTGATTATGTTTTGATGTGTTGTATTATATGATTGTGTTGAATAAAGTTTTTGAAAGGAAAACAAAAAAAAGAGAGAGAAACAGAATCAGAGAGTGACGTAGAGAAAAATAGTAAGATTAGCTGACAGAGAGAGGGAGCTAATGTCAGAGTGACTCATGGAATCATGGAGTTAGGCAGGAGGGAGAAGCCCCATTGGCCCAACTTGCCCACGCTGTCCAACAAGCCCCATCTTCCCGCGATTGCCCCATTTCACCCTAATCTTTCCTATCCATATACATGATTGAGTCTCGAGGAATATGGGCCAGGTGTTGGGGAATGGGACTTACTTTCATGGGCCATCTTGGTCATCATAGATGCATTGGGTCGAATGGCGTGTTTCAGTGTTGTGCAAGTACATTCATCCTTGCTTTCCTTCGCACTCCATCCCTCGCCATCCTAGTTCCCTGATCAGTCTGACTGTCCTCCTGATTAAATGTTATCTTTGCATGCCCTGTGGTTACGTTCCCCTACCTAATAATCATCCATTCTCCATTTTCCTTGATCTCAGTCCTCTTTGATCTTTTGTTTTCACACCTTACCCCTCCATCTCTCATTTCCCTCTCCCCTGACTCTCAGTCTGAAGAAGGGTCTCGACCTGCTAGGTCACCCATTGCCTATCTCCAGTGATGCTGCCTGTCCCGCTGAGTTACTCCAGCATATTGTGTCTATCGCCTGAATTATGACACCTTCCCTTCCCTGTGATTAACGATTTCTTCAAATTCCACAGTGGCTGTGCCATTATATTACTGATCCCTTCCTAACCTCATCTCTTTGCACTGAAAAACATTAGTATCGATCTGAATATAATGTATAATTGTCTGCTCGCTAGTTCGTTTTCGGCAAGATCATGATTGAACCCTGGCCCATTAAAAGGCAAAGAGTAGGAGTGAACGGGTCCTTTTCAGAATGGCAGGCAGTGGTGAGTGGAGTGCCGCAAGGCTCGGTGTTAGGGCCGCAACTGTTTACCATATATATTAATGATTTCAAAGAGGGAATTAGGAGCAACACAAGCAAGTTTGCAGATGACACCAAGCTGGGTGGCGGTGTGAACTGTGAAGAGGATGTTAGGAGGTTGCAGGGTGACCTGGACAGGTTGAGTGAGTGGGCAGATGCGTGGCAGATGCAGTATAATATAGATAAATGTGAGGTTATCCATTTTGGTGGCAAAAAAAAAACAAGGGGGCAGATTATTATCTCAATGGGGTTAGGTTAGGTAAGGGGGAGGTACAGCGAGACCTGGGTGTCCTTGTACACTGGTCACTGAAAGTTGGCGTGCAGGTACAGCAGGCAGTGAAGAAAGCTAATGGAATGTTGGCCTTCATAACAAGAGGATTTCAGTATAGGTTCTTCTGCAGTTGTATAGGGCTCTGGTGAGACCACATCTGGAGTATTATGTGCAGTTTTGGTCTCCTAATTTGAGGAAGGACATCCTTTTGATTGAGGCAGTGCAGCGTAGGTTCACGAGATTGATCCCTGGGATGGCGGGACTGTCATATTAGGAAAGATTGAAAAGACTAGGCTTGCATTCACTGGAGTTTAGAAGGATGAGGGGGAATCATTTAGAAACATATAAAATTATAAAAGGACTGGACAAGCTAGATGCAGGAAAAATGTTCCCAATGTTGGGTGAGTCCAGAACCAGGGCCCACAATCTGAGAATAAAGGGGAGCTCATTTAAGACTGAGGTGAGAAAAACAGTTTTCACCCAGAGAGTTGTGAATTTATGGAATTCCCTGCCACAAGGGGGCAATAGAAGCCAAATCACTGGATGGATTTAAGAGAGAGTTGGATAGAGCTCTAGGGGCTAGTGGAGTCAAAGGATATGGGGAGAAGGCAGGCATGGGTTATTGATAGGGGACGATCAGCCATGATCACAATGAATGGTGGTGCTGGCTCAAAAGGCCGAATGGCCTCCTCCTGCACCTATTTTCTATGTTTCTAAGTCCGTTTATGGTGAAAGAAGGAAGAAATTTGTTTCGGGCTTAGTGTAACCAGCGTGAGACGGGGCGCTCTGCTGAATGTTCTTTGTTGTCTTCCAGTCATTATCATAGAGTGATACAGTACCTGGATGTGGCGTCGAAGGACGAGAAGCCGAAGCAAAGAAATGGAAGCCAAATAACCGAATGGAAACTAAGCCGAAATGCCAAATAACCGAAAGTGTACAAAGCCGAAACGCCACCTCACCTAACGGGAATAAACCTATTCAAAGAATAAACCTAGCAATTATAGACCGGTTAGTTTGACGTCAGTGGTGGGCAAATTAATGGAAAGGATACTTAGAGATAATATATATAAGCATCTGGATAAACAGGGTCTGATCAAGAACAGTCAACATGGATTTGTGCCTGGAAGGTCATGTTTGACAAACCTTCTTGAATTTTTTGAAGAGGTTACTAGGGAAATTGATGAGGGTAAAGCAGTGGATGTTGTCTATATGGATTTCAGTAAGGCCTTTGACAAGGTTCCCCATGGAAGGTTGATTAAGAAGGTTCAATCTTTGGGTGTTAATGGCGGAGTAGCAAGATGGATTCAACAGTGGCTGAATGAGAGATGCCAGAGAGTAATGGTAGAAACATAGAAACATAGAAAAATAGGTGCAGGAGTAGGCCATTCGGCCCTTCGAGCCTGCACCGCCATTCAATGTGATCATGGCTGATCATCCAACTCAGTATCCCGTACCTGCCTTCTCTCCATACCCCCTGATCCCTTTAGCCACAAGTGCCACATCTAACGCCCTCTTAAATATAGCCAATGAACTGGCCTCAACTACCTTCTGTGGCAGAGAATTCCAGAGACTTACCACTCTCTGTGTAGGTGGATCACTGTGTAGGTGGATGGTGGATCACTGTTTGTCAGGTTGGAAGGCGGTGACCAGTGGGGTGCCTCAGGGATCTGTGTTGGGTCCACTGTTGTTTGTCATGTACATCAATGATCTAGATGATGGGGTGGAAAATTGGATAAGTAAGTATGCAGATGATACTAAGATAGGGGGTGCTGTGGATAATGAAGTAGATTTTCAAAGTCTACAGAGAGATTTGGGCCATTTGGAAGAGTGGACTGAAAGATGGCAGATGGAGTTTAATGCTGATAAGTGCGAGGTGCTACATCTTGGCAGGACAAATCAAAATAGGACGTACATGGTAAATGGTAGGGAATTGAGGAATGCTGTGGAACAGAGGGATCGAGGAATAACTGTGCATAGTTCCCTGAAGGTGGAATCGCATGTAGATAGGGTGCTAAAGAAAGTTTTTGGTGTGCTGGCCTTTATAAATCAGAGCATTGAATATAGGAGTAGGAAAGTAATGTTAAAATTGTACAAGGCATTGGTGAGATCAATTCTGGAGTATGGTGCACAATTTTGGTCGCCTAATTATTGGAAGGATGTCAACAAAATAGAGAGAGTACAGAGGAGATTTACTAGAATGTTGCCTGGGTTCCAGCAACTAAGTTACAGAGAAAGGTTGAACAAGTTAGGTCTTTATTCTTTGGAGCACAGAAGGTTAAGGGGGGACTTGATTGAGGTCTTTAAAATGATGAAAGGGATAGACAGAGTTGACGTGGATAAGCTTTTCCCATTGAGGGTAGGAAAGATTCAAACAAGAGGGCATGATATGAGAATTAAGGGACAGAAGATTAGGGGTAACATGAGGGGGAATTTCTTTACTCAGAGAGTGGTGGCTGTGTGGAATGATCTTCCTGCAGAAGTGGTGGAGGCAGGATCGATTTTAACATTTAAAAGTAAAGTGGATATGGTATATGGACGGGAAGGAAATGGAGGGGTATGGTCTGAGTGCAGGTAGAGGGGACTAGGGGAAAATAAATGGTCGGCACGGACTGGAAGGGCTGAGAAGGCCTGTTTCTGTGCTGTAATTGTTATATGGTTATATGGGAAAGGTGGGATGCCTAAATGCAAACTAACCGAAAGGGCTGCGTCGCCTAAACGCAAACTCACCGCATGGCCGCTCTGCCGAAACACCACCTAACAGAAAGGCTGCGTGGCCTACAAGCCAACTCACCGAATGGCAGCTCAACAGAAACGTCAAATAACGGACATGACGCTGCCTCACCGGTAACTCTGACTACTCCCCCCTCCGCGATTCCTCCAACTATCACCACCATAAGGTGACCGCCGAACATTTCCGCTGCACCAGGTCGATCGAACATTGCCGCCACACCGGGGCCTACTCACCTTGCCACCTCACCGGGACCGCTGAACCTCACCGCCTCACCAACCATCCGCCTACCGGGACCTCCCACGCTTTGCCTGCTGACCCAGATTCCACTCCCTGTGGGCTTCCAGCATCGAATCCACTGACCCTCACCACTTCACCGCTCTCCAGTGGGCCGCAGCCGATGCCTTACCTAAATCCTGGACTCAGCACCGGGCCTGAAGTTTCCACGCTGCAGACTCCCACTCCCCTGGGTTTGACTGCACTGGGACCTAGTGCTCCCCCTAGCCCAGGAGACCTCAGTGGTTGTTCCACTGGATCTTCCCCTTCCCGCTCAAACCATGTGACCCCAGCTCTTCCCCACCCACACTACAGTCCTCATTTCCCCCCTCCTCCATGACCACTCACCACCCCTCCACCAGACATCGCCTCGGCCTCAGTTCACTCGCCTCCCTTCCTCCGGCCCCAACCCGCATCTTTGCCGTGTGTTCACCCCCTCTTCACCTCCCCCTCTGATACTGAACGATCTGCCCTCAGCAGCGGCATTACCTTGGTTCCCCTCAATCCCCACCTCAACAAGTTTCACGCCCGCCACGATGTGGAGCTTCTTCCGTCGCCTCCGCCTCAAAGCGTTCTACCATGGGAAGGAGTCCTCGCCCCTCAGTGATGACCCCTTCTCCCGTTTCCAATGGACCCCCTCCTCTTGGGATCCCCCTCATGGCCATCTACCGGCTTTAGACCTTTTTATTCAAAACTGCCGGTGAGACATCAACTGCCTCAACTTCTCCACTCCCCTTTCTCACTCAAACCTCTCCCCCCATGAACGTACAGCCCTCCACTCACTCTGCAACAACCCAGTCAGGGTGATTAAACCCGCCGACAAGGGAGGTGCCGTGGTAGTCTGGGGCGCTGATCTCCACAAGGCTGAGGCCACGCGCCAACTCTCAGACACATGCTTCTACTTACACCTGGACCATGACCACACAGGCGAGCACCAGGCCACTATCTCTAGCGCCATCACTGAATTCATCAACTCCGGCTCCCTGCCCTCCCAAGCCTCCAACCTCATCGTTCCCCAGCCCTGCACGGCCCGATTTTACCTTCTCCCCAAAATCCACAAACCTGACTGTCTTGGCAGACCCATTGTTTCTGCCTGTTCGTGCCCTACCAAATTTATTTCCACATACCTCGACTCCATCTTATCCCCCTGGATAACTCCCTCCCTACCTATGTTCAAGACACCTCAGACACTCTCCGTCGTCTCCAGGAATTCAGATCTCCAGGCCCCCATCCCCTCATCTTCACCATGGATGTCCAGTCACTCTACACCTCCATCCCCCACCAGGAGGGTCTCAAAGCCCTCTGTTTCTTCTTCGACCACAGAACCAACCAATCCCCATCTATACTCTCCTCTGCCTAGCGGAGAAGGTCCTTACCCTTAATAACTTTTCATTTGACTCCTCCCATTTCCAGCAAATACAAGGCGTAGCTATGGGCACGCGCATGGGCCTTGCTATGCCTGCCTCTTTGTAGGGTACGTCGAACAATCATTATTAGTGATTGACCAGGGCCCCATCCCCGAACTCAACCTCCGCTACATTGACGACTGCATTGGTGCTACCTCCTGCACCCATACACAACTCACTGACTCTACCCATTTCACCATTAACTTCCATCCGGCACTCAAATACAGCTGGACCATTTCTGACATTTCCCCACCATTTCTGGACCTCACTATCTCCATCGCAGGTGATAGAGTTCTGACCGACATCCATTATAAACCCACTGACTCCCATGGCTATCTGGACTACACTTCTGCCCACCCTGCTTCCTGTAAGGACTCCATCCCCTACTCCCAATTCCTGTCTACACCGCATCTGCTCCCAGGATGAGGTGTTCCACACCAGGGTATCGGAGATGTCCTCATTCTTCAGGGAACGGGGGTTCCCCTCTTCTACGATAAATGAGGCTCTCACCAGGGTTTCTTTGATACCCCATAACACTGCTCTCTCTCCCCATCCCCCCCACTCGTAACAAGGGCAGAGTCCCCTTAGTCCTCACCTACCACCCCACTAGCCATCACGTACAAAAAATAATCTTCCGTCATTTTCGCTACCTCCAATGTGACCCCACCACTTGCCACATCTTCCCATCTCCTCCCCTGTCTGCTTTCCACAGAGACCGCTCCCTCCGTAACTCCCTGGTCCATTCGTCCCTTCCCACCCGAACCACCCCCTCTCCGGGCACTTTCCCTTGCAACCACAAGAGATGCTACACTTGTTGCTTTACCTCCCCCCTTGACTCCAGTCAAGGACCCAAGCAGTTGTCCAGGTGCAAGAGGTTCACCTGCACCTCATCCAACCTCATCTATTGCATCCGCTGCTCTAGATGTCAGCTGATCTACATCAGTGAGACCAAGCGTAAGCTTGGCAATTGCTTCGCCGAACACCTCTGCTCGGTTCGCAATAACCAACCTGATCTCCCGGTGGCTCAGCACTTCAACCCCCCCTCCCATTCCGAATCTGACCTTTCTGTCCTGGGACTCCTCCGTGGTCAGAGTGAGGACCACTGGAAATTGGAGGAGCAGCACCTCATAGAAACATAGAAAATAGGTGCAGGAGTAGGCCATTCGGCCCTTCGAGCCTGCACCGCCATTCAATGTGATCATGGCTGATCATCCAACTCAGTATCCCGTACCTGCCTTCTCTCCATACCCCCTGATCCCTTTAGCCACAAGTGCCACATCTAACGCCCTCTTAAATATAGCCAATGAACTGGCCTCAACTACCTTCTGTGGCAGAGAATTCCAGAGACTCACCACTCTCTGTGTAAAGAATGTTTTCCTCATTTCGGTCCTAAAGGAATTCCCCCTTATCCTTAGACTGTGACCCCTTGTTCTGGACTCCCCCAACATCGGGAACAATCTTCCAGCATCTAGCTTGTCCAACCCCTTAAGAATTTTGTAAGTTTCTATAAGATCCCCCCTCAATCTTCTAAATTCCAGCGAGTACAAGCCGAGTCTATCCAATCTTTCCTCATATGAAAGTCCTGACATCCCAGGAATCAGTCTGGTGAATCTTCTCTGTACCGCCTCTATGGCAAGAATGTCTTTCCTCAGATTTGGAGACCAAAACTGTACGCAATACTCCAGGTGTGGCCTCACCAAAACCCTGTACAACTGCAGTAGAACCTCCCTGCTCCTATACTCAAATCCTTTCGCTATGAATGCTAACATACCATTTGCTTTCTTCACTGCCTGCTGCACCTGCATGCCTACTTTCAATGACTGGTGTACCATGACACCCTGGTCTCGTTGCATCTCCCCCTTTCCTAATCTGCCACCATTCAGATAATAGTCTACCCTCATGTTTTTGCCACCAAAGTGGATAACCTCACATTTATCCACATTATACTGCATCTGCCATGCATCTGCCCATTCACTCAGCCTATCCGAATCACCCTGCAGCCTCCAAGAATCCTCCTCACACCTAACTATACCCCCCAGCTTGGTGTCATCTGCAAATTTGGAGATGTTGCATTGAATTCCCTCGTCCAAATCATTAATATATATTGTAAAT
This sequence comes from Raja brachyura, assembly GCA_963514005.1. Next base: position 25,154 of record CAUPSL010001391.1, read on the forward strand.
AGCTGGGGTCCCAGCACTGAGCCTTGCGGCAACCCACTAGTCACTGCCTGCCATTCTGAAAAGGACCCGTTTACTCCTACCCTTTGCCTCCTGTCTGCCAGCCATTTCTCTATCCACATCAATACTGAACCCCCAATACCGTGTGCTTTAAGTTTGTATGCTAATCTCTTATGCGGGACCTTGTCGAAAGCCTTCTGAAAGTCTAGATATAACACATCCACTGGTTCTCCCTTATCCACTCTACTCATATTCCACTTGGGCCGTCTGCACCCTAGCGGCTTTAACATTGACCTCCAATTTCAGCTAGTCCTTATTGTCCCTCCCCTTCTCTGCTCTCACTCTAGCCCTCTGGCTCCTCCTGTTCCTTTGTTCTTCCCCCCCCCATCCACACAACAGTCTGAAGAAGGGTTTCAGCCCAAAACGTTGCCTGTTTCCTTCGCTCCATAGATCATAGATGCTGCTTCACCCGCTGAATTTCTCCAGCATTTTTGTCTACCTAAAACCCCTGTCTCACGGTGCGAGTTGGCCCACGAGTGACCCCGAGTTTTCACTCGTGGTGATCACGTACAGCCAACGTAGCGGGAACGTCGGAACTCGCGCGATCAACTTGTCCACTCGTGGCGCTAACGCCAGGTACCTGTGAAACTTGTGAACTCGTGAAAACAGTCAAACATATTTGACTTTTTCCACGAGTCAAATTTCGTGGTCAAGTTTAAAATTGAAACATTTAAACTCAGAGTTATATCGTAGTGGCCCGTGCGTTAAGTTTAGTGATTCGTGCGTCTACCGTGGGAACTCTTTAATAGACACAAAATGCTGGAGTAACTCAGCGGACCAGGCAGCATCTCTGGAGAGAAGGAATGGAGTCGAGACCCTTCTTCAGACTAACCCAAAACGCCACCCATTCCTTCTCTCCAGATATGCGGCCTCTCCCGCCGAGTTACTCAAGCATTTTGTGTCTATCTATACTTTAGTTTTGGATATGATCAAGTGTAAGAAACGCAAACCAGACCACCTTCATATCAGAGAATCCTAATGTTCCTAATTTGGCCGAGGCACTTCACTGTCCGTGTGTAGGAAGGAACTGCAGATGCTGGTTTACACCGATGATAGACACAAACACGCTGGAGTAACTCAGCGGGACAGGCATCGCATCTGGAGAGAAGTAATGGGTGATGTTTCGGGTCGGGACCCTTCTTCAGACTCCCTGCTCATTCTTCCCTCGTCGATGTGAACTTGTGGGGGTGCGAGGAATCGGGCGTCGCTGGGTAAGGGGAAGAGAGGTTTTACTGCTGAATTATGCGCAACAGAAGCATGAAGTGGGGGTAAGGTCCGTTTAAACTGTCTTGTCGTCCCCCCAATGTTGGGAGAGAGAGGGAAGAGAGTTGTGCAAACAAACCACGGGAGACTGCATCTTTGCAGGGAAATCATAAAATGTATAGGGATGTTTCGGGCCGGGACCCTAAAGGTTGACACCCGTTTCGCAGATGCCGTTCCTAGCCCCCCATCTCATTCCTCCCCACCCATAGTCTTTGCCTTCTCCCAATTCCACCATCCCTCGCCCCCCCCCCCCCCCCCCCCCCAAACCTGTCCTCGCCTGAACTGCTGAAGATAACCGAGTGCTTTAAATGCGAATCCCGGACTGCGGCAACAACACACGCCCTGAGCGGGAGAGGAACTTGGTAACTCAAGAGCAAACGGGAGGGGAACTTGGTAACTCTGGAGACGATCTCGGAACATCGCAGATTACCATACCCGTGGGAACTCGCCTCAAACACTTGCACATCAACTTGGAATATCGTACACAACCACGAGTCTGTCACTCTGGGTCACTCGTGTGTCAACTCGCACCGTGAGACAGGGCCTTAAGGCAATTACTTACTTACTTACTTACTGCCTAGGGCAGCAACGAAGATCTTCCACTCAGTAGTGTTGATTCCTTCAGTTGCTGTTTCCATAACATATTTGTTTTACGAGAAAGGGTTGTTAACCTTGTGCTCAATCTCCAACCTGGAGTTCTTCGTCTTGCCTCTACCCATCAGCCTGCACAGCATGGGAGACCCTAACAGTAGATGAATCTCCTGCTGGCATAGCTCTAGGAGTCACTGAGACACACAAGCTCCCAGACCATGACAAGGTTGAAATCCAATGGGGACAAGGCAATTTAGCATCTGATATAAGCAAGTCTTGTTCAAGGGATGTGGCCCTGTCGAGGGAAGTGCCCTGTGAGAAAAGTGCGAGTCTTTTGACTGCGAGTCTTCGGCAAGGAGGCTGAGAGAGGACACCACACCAAACGCTGGAGAGGGAGAGACGAAAGAAGGAGGTGTCAAACAAGCTGATTCAGTGTGATGCTTGCAGTATGTGGGAGGTCAAGGACGCTGCTGGTGCCTCTGGCTGCTACAAATGTGAGAAATGCATCCAGGTAAACATAGAAACATAGAAAATAGGTGCAGGAGGAGGCCATTCAGTCCTTCGAGCCAGCACCGCCATTCATTGTGATCATGGCTGATCGTCCACTATCAATAACCCGTGCTTGCATTCTCCCCATATCCCTTGATTCCACTTACCCCGAGAGCTCTATCCAACTCCCTCTTAAATCCATCCAGTGATTTGGCCTCTACTGCCCTCCGTGGCAGGGAATTCCATAAATTCACAACTCTCTGGGTAAAATAGTTTTTTCTTTGCTCAGTCTTAAATGACCTCCCCTTTATTGAATTGAATTGAATTACCTTTATTGTCATTCAGACCTTTCGGTCTGAACAAAATTTCGTGCCTGCAGTCATGCATATATTAAAATAACAAAACCACACGATAAACACAAATTTAACATCCACCACAGTGAGTACATCAAATACCTCCTCACTGTGGTGGAAGGCAAAAGTCTTAAGAGTCTCTGTCTTCTTCCTTCCTTGTTCTCCCTCTGCGCTGAGGAGATCCAGGCCTCCGATGTTGCCGTCCACCAGGCCCGCGGCCGAGCCTCCGAAACCGGGCCACCGCCGTTGCCGGAATGCCGGAACACCGCCACAGGGCCCGCCGCTGGAGCACCACAGCCCCAAAAGCCAGGCCACCGCTGGAGCACCGCAACCCCGAAAGCCAGGTCGCCGCTGGAGCACCGCAGCCCCGAAAGGCAGGTCGTCACTGGAGCACCGCAGCCAGGTCGCCCCTGGAGCACTGCAGCACCGAAAGCCAGGTCGCCCCTGGAGCACCGCAGCCCCGAAAGCCAGGCCGCCGTTGGAGCACCGCAGCCCCGAAAGCCAGGCCGCCGCTGGAGCACCGCAGCCCCGAAAGCCAGGCCGCCGCTGGAGCACCGCAGCCCCGAAAGCCAGGTCGCCGCTGAAGCTCCGAAGCTGTGCCGCCAGCTCAGCCATTAGGGCCTCAGAGATGGTGACGGGGGACATGACAAGAAAAGTCGCATCCCCCGAAGGGAGAGACTAAAGCCTGTTTCTTGCACCCTCCCCCCCCTCCCCCCCCCCTCCACACACATATACACAGCCTAATAAACCAAAATAATCACTAAAAACAGACACAAAGACAAAAATAAAATAAAAAACAGACGGACTGCAGGCTGCCAAGCGCTGCCACCTCCGGAAAATCACACACATATTCTAAGACTGTGGCCCCTGGCTCTGGACTCACCCAACATTGGGAACATTTTTCCTGCATCTAGCTTGTCCAGTCCTTTTATAATTGTATATGTTTCTATAAGATCCCCCCTCATCCTTCTAAACTCCAGTGAATCCAGGTACAGTTCCTGAAGGACAGTGTTGGGGAACTGGAGAAGCAAGTGGATGACCTCAGGTTTGTCCATGAAACGGAGTCATTCCTCGACAAGTCCTACAGTAAGATTGTTACACCTAAGATAGGTATGTTACAAAACTTACCTTGAGCAGCGCTGCAGTTCTGCCGCTCCCCGTGTGCGCGACTTTGGCGCCTTTCAGAGGGGGGCGGGCTTAAAGTGCCGTTTTTCAACAGACATGGAAAATCGATGAATGTCGGGTGATTTCGTTGCAGAAGAAAAATCGCTCCGACATTTCATGAATGAAGGTATTTTTAAATTACTCTAAATTATTTATTAACTAGAGTAATTTAAAAATCACCTTCAAAAGCCGCGAGCACCGACAACCGGAAGGATTTTGCGTAGGGGAGAAAAAAAGGTAAATAGTTAATTTTTATATTAAAAGTTGTTTTTTCGGGAGGCTTTAATAATATTTTCATGTTACGAAATGGGGTCCAAAAAAATGTATGAACAAACAGTATTTTTCCCCCCGACTTCACCGCTAACCGCAACGTTCTAATCCACCGCATTCCACTAAAACCCACTCGCTAGTTGATTTAAATGGCCATTAATTTACAGGCATAAAACACTAAATTCCTTCAATTTGGCCCAGAAATTCATGAAAATGAGATTTAAAAATTATGTTATATTGTGGATTATTGTGTGAATGTTATTTGGACACTTATGCAATTTAAAAAAAGTTTATCTTTTCTTAAGGAATGGATAGATGTTTAGATCTACTCATTGAATTTTGTAATTAGCTACAATTAGATAACTAACTAATTATATGCTTTAATTTCAGGTCATCCAAGTAAGATTGTTTCATATTTGTTTCAGAATGCTTCAATCTATAATAACTGAAAATTTCATTGAGTTCTCTTAATTTTTAAGAAAGTTATGGGCTTTTAACTGTTCCAGATCACAGCTTTTGAGTTAAGTCAATTGAAAGGCAATGGGGAACAAGATGCTAATTTCTGAGTATGAAAATGGCCATAACTTTCTTAATACTGAAGATATGAAAGTAAATTAGGTGTCAAATTAAACTTATTTTTATGCCTTATCTGATGGGATAAATTGCAGACTTGATTTTTAAAATCTCAAAATGTTGTAACATTGCTACCTAAGATACTGGAAGAGAGAAAGTGGGTGATGGTGAGAAAGGGAAGTAAACATGGAATGCAAAGGTCCCCGGGTGTTGTACCTCTTGTGAACAGGTTCACCCACTTAGAAGCTGCCGGGACAGAAGACGTTAACGCACTGAGCGGCGGACTGGCTTGCGAAGCAAAAAGTGCTGTTGAGCCAAAACCAAATATGCCAACGTCAGGCAACGCCGTTGTAGTTGGAGACTCCATTGTGAGAGGTACGGACAGGGGTTTCTGCAGGAACAGACGGGATTCGAGGATGGTGTGCTGCGTCCCTGGTGCCAGGATCCAGGATGTCATGGACAGAGTGCAGAAATTCCTCGAGGGCGAAGGTGAACAGCCGGAAGTGGTCGTGCATGTTGGCAGAAATGATGTCGGAAAGGGGATGAATATTCTGCAGCGTGACTTTAGAGAGCTCGGTAAAATACTGAAAAATAGGACCTCCAGGGTGGTTATCTCCAGCTTGCTTCCAGTTCCTCGTGCTGGCGAGAGCAGGATCAGGGAGATACAGGACCTGAATGTGTGGCTGAGGAACTGGTGCAGGGGGCAGGGAATTAGATTCTTAGACCACTGGGATCTGTTTTGGAGAAAGGGGGAACTGTACAAAAGGGACGGATTGCACCTTAACAGGTGGGGGACCAGCTTTCTGGCAGGCAGGTTTGCCACTACTGCACGGGTGGTTTTAAACTAAATAAGGGGGGTGTCAAATGGGACAGGCAAGGATGGAATTAAAAGGAAAGAGAGCTCGCAAAGGGATAAGAGAGTGTGACCAAGTGTAATAGGCACCGAAGTGAAAGGTGAGATGCGAAAGGAATTAAAAGTATTGTACATGAAAGCGCGAAGTATAAGAATTAAAGTAGATGAGCTTGAGGCTCAGGTAGAGGTTGCTAGATATGACATTGTGGGGATTACTGAGACGTGGCTGCAGGAGGATCGGGCCTGGGAACTTAATATTCAGGGTTATACATCCGATGGAAAGGACAGGCAGGTGGGCAGAGGAGGGGGGGGGAAGCTCTGCTGGTGAGGGATGGAATTCAGACCCTTGCGAGGGAAGACATAGGGACTGACGAGGTAGAGTTTGAGGAATTGAGGATTGAGGAATCCACTCACTGTGGATTGTGTTGAGGAATTGTAAAGGCAAGAAGACACTAATTGGTGTTATCTACAAACCCCCAAATAGTAGCCTGGATGTAGTGTGTAAGTTGCAGCAGGAGTTAAAACTGGCATGTAACAAAGGTAATGCCACTGTAGTGATGGGGGATTTCAATATGCAGGTAGACTGGGAAAATCAGGTTGGTTCATGACCCCAAGAAAGAGAGTTTGTAGCGTGCCACCAAGATGGTTTCTTAGAGCAGCTTGTAATGGAGCCGACCAGAGAAAAGGCAATTCAAGATTTAGTGTTGTCTAATGAACTAGATTTGATAAGATAACTCGAGGTAAAGGAACTGCTTGGAGTTAGCAATCATAATATACTTAGTTTTAATCTGCAATTTGAGAAGGAGAAGGTTAAATCGGAAGTGTCAGTGATGCAGTTGAACAAAGGGGACTATGAAGGCGTGAGAGAGGAGCTGGCCAAGGTAGACTGGAAAGGGATCCTAGCAGGAATGACGGTGGAACGGCAATGGCAGGAATTTATGAGCATAATCCAGAAGACGCAGGATCATTTCATTCCAAAAAGGAAGAAAGATTCTAAGGGGAGTAGGAGGCAACCGTGGCCGACAAGAGAAGTTATGGATAGAATAAAACTAAAAGAAAAGATGTATAGCACAGCAAAGAGTAGCCGGAAGCCAGAGGATTGGGAAACTTTCATAGGATGGAACAGCAATGGCCAATCCGGGCTGAAAAGATGAAGTACGAGGGGAAGCTGGCCAGGAATATAAAGGACAGTAAACGTTTCTTTAGATATGTTAAGTGAAAAAGAGTAGCAAACTTAAATGTGGGTCTCTTGAAGGCAGACATGGGCAAAATTATTATGGGGAACAAGGAAATGGCAGAAGAGTTGAACAGGTACTTCGGATCTGTCTTCACTAAGGAAGACACAAACAATATCCCAGATGCACTGGAGGATCTAAGGGAGTAGAGGAACTGAAAGCATTTTTCATTAGGCGATAAATAGTATTGGGTAGGCTAATGGGACTGAACAATGATAAATCCTCTGGGCCTGATGGTCTGCATCGCAGGGTCCTCAGGGAGGTGGCTCTGGAAGTAGTGGATGCTTTGGTGATCATGTTCCAATGTTCAATAGATTCAGGATCAGTTCCTGTGGATTGGAGGACAGCTAATGTTATCCCTCTTTTCAAGAAAGGAGCGAGAGAGAAAACGCGGAATTACGGACCAGTTAGCCTGACTTCGGTGGTGGGAAAGATGCTGGAGTCAATTATTAAAGAGGTAATAATGGGGCATTTGGATAAAAGTAAAAGGATTAGTCCAAGTTAACGGATTTATGAAAGGGAAATCATGCTTGACTAATCTTTGGGAATTTGACAAGTTTGACGAGGATGTGACTAGTAAAATGGAAGAAAGGTGCCAGTGGATCTAGACTTTCAGAAAGCATTTGATAAGGTCCCACACGGGAGACTGGTGACTAAAATTAGACCACATGGTATTGGGGGTAGGGTGTTGACGTGGGTAGAAAATTGGTTGGCAGACAGGAAGCAAAGAGTAGGAGTGAATGGGTCCTTTTCAGAATGGCAGGCAGTGGCGAGTGGAGTGCCGCAAGGCTCAGTGTTGGGGCTTCAACTGTTTACCATATGTGTTAATGTTTTGCAAGAGGGAATTAGGAGCAACATTAGCAAGTTTGCGGATGACACAAAGCTGGATGGCAGGGTTAACTGTGAAGAGGATGTTAGAAGGTTGCAGGGTGACCTGGACAGGTTGAGTGAGTGGGCAGATGCGTGGCAGATGCAGTATAATATAGATAAATGTGAGGTTATCCACTTTGGAGGCAAAAACAAGGGGGTAGATTATTATCTCAAAGGGGTTAGGTTAGGTAAGGGGGAGGTGCAGTGAGACCTGGGTGTCCTTGTACACCAGTCACTGAAAGTAAACATGCAGGTACAGCAGGCAATGAAGAAAGCTGATGGCATGTTGCCCTCAATAACGAGAGGATTTGGGTACATGAGTAAGGAGGTTCCTCTGCAGTTTTGGTCTCCAAATTTGAGGAATGACATCCTTGATATTGAGGCAGTGCACTAGGTTAATTCCTGGGATGGCGGGACTATCATATGAGGAAAGAATGGAAAGACAGGGCTTGCATCCACTGGAATTTAGGATGAGAGGGGATCTTACAGCAATGTATACATTTGTAAAAGGACTGGACAAGCTAGATGGTGTTGTTGGTGTTGGTGTTTGCTGCTGTTACTTTTAATCACATCATGTAAATTTAAATAATTAATATATATTTTAAATAGTTGCGCCCCCAGCACTGAGCATTGTGGCACTCCACTCGCCACTACCTTTCATTCCGACAGGGACCAGTTTATTCCTACTTTGTTTCCTGTCTGCTAATGAATTCTCTATCCATGTCAATACCCTACCCCCAATACCATTGCTCTAACTTGTCAATTCTAAGCCCACAGACCTCCTGTACTCACGTATAATGGATTGTCCTGCAAGGCACCATTAACGAGGATGAACAAAGGATACTGGAGCAGGGAGATAATGGCATTCAATGCCCGTGCTATTCCGTAGAGTTTCCCAAATTGACAAGGAGGGAACCAACCGAAAGGAAAGGAAAGGCAAGGCTCGGTGTTGGGGCCGCAACCGTTTACCATATATATGAATGGAAGAGGAAATTAGGAGCAGTACTAGCAAGTTTTGCGAATGACACAAAGCTTGGTGGCAGTGTGAACGGTGAAGAGTATGTTAGGAGGTTGCACCTTGCGGCACTCCACTCGCCACTGCCTGCCATTCTGAAAAGGACCCGTTCACTCCTACTCTTTGCTTCCTGTCTGCCAACCAATTTTCTATCCATGTCAACACCCTACCCCCAATAGCATGTGCTTTAATGTTAGTCACCAGTCTCCCCTGCGGGACCTTATCAAAGGCTTTCTGAATACACTACATCCACTGGCTCCCCTTCATCGATTTTACATGTCACAACCTCAAACGATTCCACAAGATTAGTCGAGCATGATTTTCCTTTCATAAATCCATGTTGACTTGGACTAATCCTTTTACTGCTATCTAAATGCCCCATTATTACCTCTTTAATAATTGACTCCACCATCTTTCCCACCACCGAAGTCAGGCTAACTGGTCTGTAATTCCGCGTTTTCTCTCTCGCTCCTTTCCTGAAAAGTGGAATAACATTAGCTGTCCTCCAATCCACAGCAACCGATCCCGAATCTATTGGACATTGGAACATGCTCACCAATGCGTCCACAATTTCCAGAGCCACCTCCCTCTTTCTTGGGATGCAGACCACCCGGCCCAGGAGATTTATCATCCTTCAGTCCCATTAAACTACCCAATACTATTTCTCGCCTAATGAAAAATTCTTTCAGTTCCTCGACCCCCTTAGATCCTCTGACCTCCCGTACTTCTGGGAGATTGTTGTGTCATCCTAAGTGAAGACAGATCCAAAGTACCTGTTCATCTCTTCTGCCATTTCCTTGTTCCCCATAATAATTTCACCCGTGTCTGCCTTCAAGGGACCCACATTTGACTTTGCTATTCTTTTTCCCTTAACATATCTAAAGAATATTCTTTTTCCCTTAACATATCTTTTTCCCTTAACATATCTAACATATCCGTTCTCAACACTGTGAGGAGCTCCGCATGCTGTCCCAGCAGCTCCGGGATCATGGCTTGGTCATTAATGCTGCCGCGTGCCAGTTCAGTCTCAGCTCCATCTCCTTCCTGGGGCATCACGTTACCCCACAGGGCGCTACACCCCTTCGCTACAAGGTGGAGGCGATTCGGTGGTATACTCGGCTGCTTACCATGAAGGGACTGCAGGAGTTCATGGGAATGGTGAACTTTTACCATTGTTTTGCGCCGGCAGCAGCTCGGATCATGCGGCCTTTGTTCCTTTGCTTGGCCGGTATGCCGCGGGATCTCGTGTGGACCGCCGCTTTAGAGGGTGCCATGGAGGCACGTTTGCCTTCGCGAAGGTGTCTGATCCCTGGTCTGCTTGGCAACAGCGGCACCTGACTTTAATTTACAACTGATGTTCGACACATGGCCAGCAAGCTCAATCATGTGGCCAATGCTTTGTTCCGTCCTGCTGTCCATGCTGTGCTGTCCGTCACTGCAGGGTTGGACTATGCTGCGCTCAAAGCTGCACAGCGCGTTGGTGACGAGATGCAAGGATATTGTACTTCTGCATCGGGTTTGGTTTTGGCCAACGTGCCATTCGATCCTGCAGGGGTGACAGTTCTGTGTGATACTTCCACCGGCCCGCCGCGACCTGTCGTTCCGGTTGGATGGCAGTGGAGAGTTTTTGACTCTATTCATGGACTGGCTCATCCTTCCTTCCAGGCGACTTCTGCATTGGTGGTGCCCATTTCATGTGGCATGGCCGTTGTATGCAGGTTGCACCATGGACCAGGGCCTGCATCCTTTGCCATAGGTCTAAGGTCCAGCAGCATGCTGGTTTGCTGCTTCAGGATTTCATGCACCCTCACCGGTTTGTGCACATATATGTGGATCTGGTGGGTGCATTGCCATTGTCTCATCGTGCCACTCACCTGCTCAGAGTTGTGGATCATTTCACACGGTGGCCTGAAGCTGTTCCGCTGTCCAACACCTCCGCTGCAAATTGTGCCCGGGCTCTCACGGCCCACAGGTTGGCGCGTTTTGGCATGCCTGCTGACATTTCTACTGATTGTGATGCCCAGTTCACCTCTGCCTTGTGGTCAGCCATGGCTCAGCTGTATGCTGCGCAGCTGCATCATACCACCGCGTATCACCCTCAAGCCAACGGGTTGGTCGAACGCTTCCACAGACATTTGAAATCGATGTTGAAGGCGCGGCTCACTGGCCTGAATTCGGTGGACCAATTACCTTGGGTGTTGCTGGGGACCCGCATGGCTCCTAAGGCGGATTTGGACACGTCTTCCAGGGAGCTGGTGTATGCGGGTGCCTGGGGATTTTTCCTTCCTGTGGCTTGGGGGTTGCCGGAGCCCGCCTCGTCTTACTTGGCGTGACTGCGTGAGGAACTGGGGGTCCTGGCTCCCGTTCCCACTTCCTGCCATGGGGTCATCCCGGTATATGTGCTGCCAGTGCTTTAGGACTGCTCTTTTGTCTTTGTTCGCAGGGACTCGCATCGTACTCCGCTCCAGAGGCCTTATGAGGGGCCTTTGCAGGTGTTGTGGCCTGGGGTTGTGACTTTTGTATTGGATATCGGGGGTCGTGAGGAGGTTGTGTCGGTGGCCCACCTGAAGCCTGCTCATTCGGATATCGACAGCCCGGTGGTGGTGGCCCAACCCCGGCGCAGGGGTCTGTTTGGTGGACTCTGTGGGGTGGGATGAACTGTTGCTCCTCTTGTGCAGCAGGTGGCGCTGCACAGGACAAAGGGAGATGTGTTGTAAAGAATTTATGCTGTCGGCATACAGTATGTGGGCAGCCATTTTGGAGTTGTCTTGCTGCCAGCATTGAGTGAAACATTAAAGACTTCTGTTGTAAACTAAAGACTCAAGTTTTGTGCAGACCTAGAAAATGAACATGAAAGTAGTGTCAGGAGTGGGATTCTTTGGATCGTGTCCAAAGACCCAGATAAGAGCCTATTATTAATTTTTTTTAAAAACGGAAGTCAAACTAACATCTCGGCAATTCGATCGTTTTGATTCCGAGCGAGAAAGGTGGTCATCGTATTTAATGCGCACTGAGTTTTATTTTGACAGTATGGCAATTACGACTGACTAGAGGAAGAAGGCTCTCTTGTGTTCATCAATGTCTCCAGAAACATTTGCATTGCTTCAAAATTTACTTACAGAAGAAGTAACTGAAGCCTCATATGCTGAAATCGCAACGGCTTTGCTGCTGCATTTCGAAGAAAGTCGAAATTTCCTCGCAACTCGCTTTGTTTTCTACCGGATGATGCAACATGAAGGGCAATCGATTACCAAATTTCTTGCTGAACTTCGCACCAAGGCAAAGGCATATGATTTTAAAACTCAATGATGCAAAAAGTGCCAAGACATTGCGTTGTGGGATAGACTGGTCATGGGCTGCAGGCACGCATTCATCCAGCAGACAATTCTCAAGGAATCAGAACCCATTTTGTCAAAGGTACGACATTTTGTCACTCAGGGGTGGCCAAACAGTCCTTAGCTGGACAAGGAATTCTGCTCATTCCAGAATGCGTAAACGGAAATCTCCTGAAAGAATGGCATTCTGCTCCGCGATGGTCGAGTGATCATTCTGACGGAACTGCGATCGCTAATTCTGAAAATGTTGCACAAGACACACATTGGAATTGTGCGAATTAAGGCGCTCGCCCGTATGCATGTGTGGTGGCCGAATATCGAGACCGATATAGCCGACCACTGCAAGGACTGCACAACATTTGCCGAAACAGCGCTGAATCCACCGGAAGAGCCCTCCGCATGGCCCGTCTCCGACCAACCATGGCAGCAAATGCACATAGATTTTGCTGAACCGTTCCTGGAGGACATGTGGCTGCTCGTCATGGACGCCCATTCGAAATGGCCACATGTTATCCAAATGAATAAGTATCAAACAGCCGAAACAACCACTTCTTCGCTCGATGATTTGTTCGCTGTTTGGGGATTGCCCTTAACAATCGTAAGTGACAATGGACCCCAATTTGCCACGCAAATGTTCGGTGACTGGTGCAAACAGTTCTCAATCGTGCATCTGACTTGAGCACCTTTTCATCTGCCCTCAAATGGTGAGGCAGAGCGGCTCGTCGGCGTTTTCAAGCAGGCCATGAAACATTCTGTAGGAATCGAAAAGAAATGGAAATGATTGGCATTGCGCGATTTCTTACAGCAATATCGAACCGTTCCAATCTGCACTACCGGTCGAACTCCAGCGGAGATGATGCTCAGATATCAAGTGCGCTCTCCCCTACCGCTTTTGAACCCAACCCGTAGCTCTTATACTGCGTGCATTCAGCCAACTAAGTCGTACAAGTCCAAATTCGACATTGGTGACTCCGTATATTACCGCAATTATACGACCAAGCAAAGCAAATGGTGTGCTGGCAGGATCATGGCTTACGTTGGAACCAAAATGTACACTGTCCAAGGACAAGATGGACAATGCAAACGGCATGATGACCAATTAAGAAGCCGCGTTCCTCCAGTGAAGACTGAGTAGAACTTGACCAAAACCAAGCAGTCGGACACCCCAGTGCCGAATCGTGTGGATACGGGAGTGCCTGACTTTGACGAAGTTCTGGCAGACGGACGCCCCGCCGGTGATCCTGTGGTCCTTCATCGATCGACACATTGCAATCGTCGTACTCCCCCAAGGTGACTTATTCAGGAATAGAGACAAATAGTTCAAACTGGAAAGGGGGAGTGTGATGTTTCGCGGACTGTGTGAGGTGGGAGGACCCGTTGCTCCGCCCGTGCAGCAGATGGCGCTGCACAGGACCAAGGGAGATGTCTTGTATATAGCTTATCCTGTAGGTAGACAGTATGCGGGCAACCATTTTTGAGTTGTGTTGCTGCCAGCATTGAGTGAAATATTAAAGACTTCTGTTGTGAACTAAAAGACTCTCAAATTTTGTGCAGACCTAGAAAACGAACACAAAAGGTTTGTTCGCCGGCTGCGCCCTATTCCCTGGTTGCACCTGTTGTGCCCATTTCCCTTTTTCTGCCTGTTTGCCCTGTTCCGCCTGGGGCACCAGTTGTGCCAGACCCTCCTATTCTGCCCATGACACCAGTTGTGCCTGTCCCTCCTGCCTCCACTCGGTCTGGGCGGATCGTTCGGATGCCCGCTCGTTTGCTCTCCTCGGGTTCTGGGGGGGGGGGGGGGGGTCCTGTAGTGACACCTAGTGGTGGGGTGGAGAGGGCAGAACCCTCCTCATTGGTCAGTGCAGTCATGTGACCAAGGGGTGTTGGTTTTCGTGGGCTTTTGTGGTGTGTCTGTTAGTTAGTGTACTCCTCCCAGAGACAGGAGATTATTGTTAAAGCAGACAGACTCGCGAACTTCACGGGTTTTCTTTGATTTTTTTAATTAAAAATAAAAAACCTTTTCGCTCAACCTGTCTGGTCTCACTACACGACTATAATTTTCCAATTTCCGTCCCGTGCCAGGTCATAGATTTCATGGAGTCATAGAGCATGGTAACAGGCCCTGCAGCCCACATGGTGCAACATGCTGCATTTAGGCCATATCCCTCTAACCTTGTCCTATCCACGTGTTAATATTGGCTAAATTAAAGAGGTCACAAAATGGAGGATCTTTGTATTTGCAGGGCCTGCTTGGCCTCTTTCTGTGAAAGTTTCAAGATACAGTCACGGCTCCTAGGAGTCTGGACCCTAGATGAAAGTTGAGGATAAGGAGAGGTCCAGATGTCCTTACTTTGTTAATACGTATGAGGGTTTGCAGAAAGAGATATGTAGGTCTGGAAATGCATAGTGGGGATTGGTTATAGAAGGTGGTGTAATAAGGTATTGTTAATAATGTTGCTGAGTGTTTGTGCTGCTGTTTGATAATTGGTTAAAGTGTGAAACATTGTTTGAATTGTTTATACAACCTAGGTAAATGTTTCATTTACTTAGTTAACTGACTTCCTTCTGGAAACTTCTGTAGAAACATTGTAATGGGGTATTTTGTAATTGGGTTAGGGAACTGTCAATAATGGTATAATGCGATCGATATGTATGATTGGCTTGTAGGGAAGCTGTGGTGTCATTTTGCAGTACCTGGCAAGATCTCTTGTAAGGCTTTTGCAGAGGTGTATGGTGGGAATCCCAGTGAAGGAAGATGTACTGGCAGTCCTGGAGGTCGGGTGGGAAGTATGTGGTTGGGAGACCATGTCGGGACGTTGGGACTGGAGAAAGCAGGCCCACCTTCTCACGGAGACACATCAGCATGGTCATGGGTGGTTCTTGATGTCCACTTGCCGCCGGGAGGAAATATCCTGTCCTCAGTTTTAATTGGCTTCCCTTTATTCTAAGTGTGGCCCCTGGTTTTAGACCCACCCAACATTGGGAACATTGGGACTAGTTTGTCCAGTCCTTTTATAATTTTATGTTTCTATAAGATCCCCCCCCCCCCATCCTTCTAAACCTGTGAATACAAGCCTAATGTTTTCAATCTTTCCTCATATGACAGTTCCCCCCCCCCCCCCCCCCCAATCCCAGGGATCAATCTCTTGAACCTACGCTGCACTGCCTCAATCACAAGGATGTCCTTCCTCAAATTAGGAGACCAAAACCTATATAATACCTCTTTACTCCTATACTAAAATCCTCTTGTTATGAAGGCCAACATTCCATTAGCTTTCTTCACTGCCTGCTGTACCTGCACGGCAACTTTCAGTGACTGGTGTACAAGGACGCCCTGGTCTCGCTGCACCTCCCCCTTGCCTAACCTAACACCATTGAGATAATAATCTGCCCCCTTTTTGCCACCAAAGTGGATAACTTCATATTTATCTATATTATACTGCATCTGCCACGCATCTGCCCACTCACTCAACCTGTCCAGGTCACCCTGCAACCTCCTAACATCCTCGTCACAGTTCACACTGCCAACCAGCTTTATGTCATCCGCAAACTTGCAAGGGTTGCTCCTAGTTCCCTCTTCTAAATCATTAATATATATGGTTGCAGTCCCAACACTGAGCCTTGTGGCACTCCACTCGCCACTACCTGCCATTCTGAAAAGGACCCGTTCACTCCTACTCTTTGCTTCCTGTCTGCCAACCAATTTTCTATCCATGTCAACACCCTACCCCAATACCATGTGCTCTAATTTTATTCACCAGTCTCCCGTGCGGGTCCTTATCAAAGACTTTCTGAAAGTCTAGATGCACTACATCCACTGGCACCCCTTCATCCATTTTACTTGTCGCATTCTCGAAAAACTCAGAAAGATTAGTCAAGCATGATTTCCCTTTCATAAACCCCGTATGTTCTGATGTTGCTACTGTTGGGGACGGTAAAAGGAGGCCCCTTATTTCCGGAATGAGTGTCTGTGCCCGAGAGGGGCTAAACACTGACCTCCGGTCCTGTGTCAATGAGAAAACGCACCCCGAATTACGATCCCAGGCGTAGAGGAGGCTATGGTTTATATCTGGCCTCAGTTGGCAGTGAGCGGCCAAGGCGTTTCAGGGATGCATGCAGGATGGTCGGCATCGGCGGACCTTGGAGTCCCACCTTTGGTGGTAGTAGCACCACTTGTCTTTGCTGGTGCCGTTCGTAGCCGACGTCACTGCCGCTCCTTCCGTGGAGGCTGCGACCACCCGTATGACCTGCCAAGGCACAGCTGCCACCCGACTGATGGTGGCTCCACATTGCTGTTTTGCCTGCCACAGCATATCCGGAAGGGCTGCCAGCCGTTGTGGGTCAGTGATATCGTCCGCGAAGAGCAGGCGGATGTCCTGAGGCATCTGCTTGAAGAAGATCTGTTCCAAAAGGAGGCAGGTCTTGTGTCCATCCATCAGGACGAGCATTTTGTTCATGAGCATGGATGGTTTGCAGTCGCCAAGGCCAACCATGTGCAGGTGTTTTGCCGCCCTGTCACGGCGGCTGCGACCGAATGTGTCCTTGAGAAGCATCTTAACCCCTTCGTACTTGTTGTGGACTGGTGGCTGGCGAAGGTAATCGATGAAGCGACCGGCGCACTGACCACGTTGTAGTACTTGGTGATGTCGGCAGTCATCTGATGGATGTGGAATCGGGCTTTGGCCTGTTCAAACCACACCTGGGGCTGTGATGTCCAGAAGGTGGGCAGTTTGAGTGCAACTGCGTTCTGCTGATCAGGGTTGTCTCCACCAGGCATGATGAAATCAAAAAGAGGCCGTTTTGGATTGTCGGGGATCACACTGAAGAGGTTTGTGTGTTGTACAAACACTCATTTAATATTTAAACACAGTTTAATATCAGTACAAAATTGATGGCTGCCAAGTGAAGTTTAACTCTGCCGTCTGCTGCACCCCGTCACCTGATCACCCAGATCAGCGTTGATTGGTCGACCCAGATCACGCAAGTTCATGCGAGATCTAGAGCTCGACAAACGACGGTTCAAGACCAAAGTGGCTCAGCCACAAGATGGCGCTACAACACCTCTGCGAGATCACCCCTTACCCTCCTGTGCTCCAATGAACAGAGTCCGTGTAGCACAGACCCTCGAGTCCTGGCAACATCCTCATAAATCTTCTCTGTAGTCTTTCCTGTAACATCGGTGCTCAGAGCTGAACACAATACTCCAAATGCGGTCTCACCAACGCCTTATATAACTGCAACATGACCTCCAAATGACCACCTTCAAGGAACCATGCACCTGCACTCCAAGATGCCTCTGGTCCACAACACAGCGCAGACCCCTACCATTCACTGTGTAGGTCCTGCCCATGTTAGAATTCCCAAAATGCAACACCTCATATTTCTCTGTTAAATTCCACAGTGGAAGGCCCTGCCTTGGGCGCTGTGGTCGGTGGCGATGACATCATCCAACTGGGCATGATGAAACAAGTGGCTGCCTACATCTACACTCAGAATGAGGCCTCTGCCCTTATATTTGGCCAATCCCAGCTACTTCCCAGTTGAAGTACTCGGCTGCCTATATCCATACCCAGAGCGAGACCACCGACCGGTTGGCCATCGCCTACCTCCAGGTGGAGAAAAGACATTCCCCAATTCTTCCCCATGCGTGGAATTCTGTAGTGGCGAAACAGAGAAACATCCGTCCCACATGGGCTCAAAGAAGATCACCAACTGGTGGTGCTCACCTATACTGAACACAGGGACCTTCACAGCAAGTTTGACAGAGGGGCAGCAGGTGAAGGAGCGAGTGTGGGGATTGGCTGCAGAAGTTGAAGCCTTGGTGAGTTTTCAAGATTGGGTCATTTAAAAGCTGGTCGGGGCCAGCCTGCAACACATACGTTCAAGGTCGGCAGAGGAGGGGCTGGCGAAGGAGCGAGTGCAAGGATTGGCCGCAGATGATACAGCTAAAGTTGCATTTAAAATTTAAAAATATTCCGCAAAAATCAAATTGAAGTGGGCTTCCACTGGACATCCAGTGGCACCACGCAATCAACACACAACAGATGAAGATGTGGCCATTGCTGTTGACTTTGATTCTTCCAGCCTGCTCTTCCTGTAAGTACAGCCAGTCTTCATGGGAGGGCGCTCTGCTGAATGTTCTTCAGAATCAGAATCAGAATGCCTTTTATTGTCACTATACACTTGTACAGTGAGATTAAAAACTGCTCCTGCTCACTGCAAAAACAAGACAAAAAGGGGGGGGGGGGGGCGGAATAAGGTGCACACCTTATCTGTGTTTCTGCAGCGCTATATACATATCTATAAAAAGACAATGGATAAATAGAATGGATAATAGGATTCCTATATCCAGTATGGGTTACAGTTACAGTACAAATTACAGTAGGTGGATAGATGAAAGTCCGGGGGTTAGGCTGTGAAGTCAATGCATGTGTGAGTTCAGGGAGATGATGGATTTTGGAAAGAAACTGTTCTTGAGTCTATTTGTCCTTGTGCTGATGCACCTATAGCGGCTCCCTGAGGGTAGCAGGTTGAACAGGCCAAATGCAGGATGGGAGCTGTCCTTGATAATGTTCTTCGCCCTGCTGAGGCAGCGGGAGGTGTAAATGTCCATCAGAGAGGGGAGAGGGCAGCCAATGATCTTCTGTGCTGCCCTGACTACCCTCTGAAGCCTCTCCCTGTCTGCCATGGTGCAGCTGCCGTACCATGCTGTAATGCAGTATGTCAACAGGCTCTCAATGGACGAGCGGTAGAAGATTGGCATAGCGTGATACAGTGTGGAAACAGGCCCACTTGGCCCAACGTGCCCACACCGGCCAATATGTGCCAGCTACACTTGTATCTGTCCAAACCCTGCTGCGTTTGGACATTATCCCTCCAAACCTGTCCTATCCATGTACCTGTCTAACTGTTTCTTAAAGGATAGGATAGTTCCTGCCTCAACCAACTTCACCGGCAGGTCGTTCCATACACCCACCATCCTCTGTTTGAAAATGTTACCCCTCAGATTCCTACTAAATCTTTTCCCCTTCACCTTAAACCTACAGTATGTCCTCTGGTCCTCGATTCACCTACTTTGGGCAAGACACACTGTGTATTCCCCTTCACCTTAAGCATAGGTCCTCTGGTTCTTGATTCCCCTATTCTCGGCAAGAGATTCGGTGCTTTCACCTTATCTATTCTTCTCGTGAAATTGTACAGCTCTATAACATCACCTCTTACTAATCAAGAACATATCAACCGCTGCATTACAAATACCCAATGCTAAAGAGGGGAGGGGGAGGGGGGGGGGGGGTTCAAATGGAATAGTCAAGGACTGAATTAAAGGTAAATGGAGTAAAGGGATAGTAATTAACCCCTGAATTAACGGGAAAGAAAGCTCACAAAGGGATAGGAGAGTATGGCCAAGTGTAACACGGATCAATGTGAAAGGTGAGATGCTTAAGCAATTAAAAGTATTGTATTTGAATGTGCGGAGTATAAGAAGTAAAGTAGATGAGCTTGAGGCACAGTTAGAGGTTGGTAGATATGACATTGTGGGGATTACCGAGACATGGCTGCAGTAGGATCGGGCCTGGGAACTTAATATTCAGGGTTATTCATCCTATAGAAAGGACAGGCAGGTGGGCAGAGGAGGGGGGGGGGGGGGGGGGGTTAGCTCTTCTGGTGAGGAATGGAATTCAGTCCCTTGCAAGGGAAGACATACAGACTAACGAGGTAGAGTCACTGTGGATTGAGTTGAGGAATTGCATAGGCAAGAAGACACTAATTGGTGATATTGACAGACCCCCAAATAGTAACCTGGATGTAGGGTGTAAGTTGCAGCAGGAGTTAAAACTGGCATGTGACAAAGGTAATGCCATTGTGGTGATGGGGGATTTCAATATGCAGGCAGACTGGGAAAATCTGGTTGGTTCATGACCCCAAGAAAGAGAGTTTGTAGAGTGCCTCCGAGATGGATTCTTAGAGCAGCTTGTAATAGAGCCGACCAGAGAAAAGGCAATTCTGGATTTAGTGTTGTCCAATTAACCAAATTTGATAAGAGAACTCGAGGTAAAGGAACTGCTTGGAGGTAGTGATCATAATATGATTAGTTTTAATATGCAATTTGAGAAGGAGAAGGTTAAATCGGAAGTGTCAGTGATGCAGTTGAACAAAGGGGAAAAAAGATTCTAAGGGGAGTAGGAGGCAACCGTGGCTGACAAGAGATGATAGGGATAGAATAAAACTAAAAGAAAAGATGTATCACACAACAAAGACTAGCTGGAAGACAGAGGATTGGGAAACTTTTATAGGACAACAGAAGGAAACTAAACGGGCAATACGGGCTTAAAAGATGAAGTACGAGGGGATGCTGTCCAGGAAATTAAAGGACGGTAAAAGCTTCTTTAGATAAGTTAAGGGAAAAATAATAGCAAAGTCAAATGTGGGTCCCTTGAAGGAAGACACGGGTGAAATTATTATGGGGAACAAGGAAAAGGTAGAGTTGAACAGGCACTTCAGATCTGTCTTCGCTAAGGAAGACACAAACAATCTCCCAGAAGTACCAGAGGACAGAGGAGTTAAGGGGGTGGTGGAACTGAAATAAATTCCACCATCAGGTGAGAAAGAGTATTGGGTAGGCTAATGGGACTGAAGGATGATAAATACCCTGGGCCTGATGGTCTGCATCCCAGGGTCCTCAGGGAAGTGGCTATAGAAATAGTGGACGCATTGGTGATCATTTTCCAACGTTTAATAGATTCCGGATCAGTTCCTGTGGATGGAGGATAGCTAATGTTATCCCACTTTTCAAGAAAGGAGCGAGAGAGAAAACGGGGAATTACAGACCAGTTAGCCTGACTTCGGTGGTGGGAAAGATGCTGGAGTCAATTATTAAAGAGGTAACAATGGGCATTTGGATAGCAGTAAAAGGATTAGTCCAAGTCAGCATGAATTTACGAAAGGAAAATAATGCTTGGCTAATCTTGTGGAATTTTTTGAGGATGTGACAAGTAAAATGGATTATGGAGAGCCAGTGGATGTAGTGTATATAGACTTTCAGAATGATGATATGGTCCTGCAATTATGGTGATTAAAATTAGAGCACATGATATTGGGGGTAGGGTGTTGACTTGGATAGAAAATTGGTTGGCAGAGAGGAAGCAAAGAGTAGGAGTGAATGGGTCCTTTCCAGAATGGCAGGCAGTGGCGAGTGGAGTGCCGCAAGGCTCGGTGTTGGGGCCGCAACTGTTTACCACATATATTAATGATTTGGAAGAGGGAATTAGGAGCAACACTAGCAAGATTGCAGATGACACAAAGCTGGGTGGCAGTGTGAACTGTGAAGAGGATGTTAGGAGGTTGCAGGGTGATCTGGACAGGTTGAGTGAGTGTGTGGATGCGTGGCAGATGCAGTTAATATAGATAAATGTGAGGTTATCCACTTTGGCGGCAAAAACAAGGGGGCAGATTATTATCTCAATGGGGTTAGGTTAGGCAAAGGGGGAGGTGCAGCAAGACCTGGGCTTCCTTGTACACCAGTCACTTAAAGTTGGCGTGCAGGTACAGCAGGGAATGAAGAAAGCTAATGGAATGTTGGCCTTCATAACAAGAGGATTTCAGTATAGGAGTAGAGGTTCTTCTGCAGTTGTATATGGCTCTGGTAAGACTACATCTGGAGTATTGCATGCAGTTCTGGTCTCCTAAATTGAGAAAGGACATCCTTGTGAGGCAGTGCAGAGTAGGGATTCACGAGATTGATCCCAGGGATGGTGGGACTATCATATGAGGAAAGATTGAAAAGACTAGGCTTGTAATCACTGGAGATTAGAAGGATTAGGGGGAATCTTATAGAAACATATAAAGTTATAAAAGGACTGGACAAGCTAGAAGCAGGAATTCCCTGCCACAGAGGGCAGTGGTGGCCAAATCACTGGATGGATTTAAGAGAGTTAGATGGACCTCTAGGGGCTAGTGGCATCAAGGGATATGGGGAGAAGGTAGGCATGGGTCATTGATTGGGGACGATCAGCCATGATCACAATGGTCTGGCTTGAAGGGCCAAATGGCCCTTTGAGCCAGACCATACTTTAATGTGTATATTTTAATGCTAGGAGCATTGTAAGAAAGGTGGATGATCTTAGAACCTGGATTGACACCTGGAAGTATGATGTTGTGGCGATTAGTGAAACATGGTTGCAGGATGGCTGTGATTGGAAACTAAATATTCCAGGATTCCGTTGCTTCAGGTGTGATAGAATTGGAGGGGCAAGAGGTGGAGGTGTTGCATTGCTTGTCAGAGAAGATATTACAGCAGTGCTTTAGCAGGATAGATTAGAGGGCTCGTCTAGGGAGGCTATTTGGGTGGAACTGAGAAATGGAAAAGGTGTACCAACACTTATAGGGGTGTATTTTTGACCGCTTAATGGGGAGCGAGAATTGGAAGAGCAAATGTGTAAGGAGATAGCAGATATTAGTAGTAAGCACAAGTTAGTGATTGTGGGAGATTTCAATATTCCACACATAGACTGGGAAACACATTCTGTAAAAGGGCTGGATGGTTTGGAGTTTGTAAAATGTGTGCAGGATAGGTTTTTGCGGCAATACATAGAGGTACCTACTAGAGAAGGGGCAGTGCTGGATCTCCTGTTAGGAAATGAGACTGGTCAGGTGGCGGAGGTATGCGTAGGGGAGCACTTCGGGTCCAGTGATCCAATACCATTAGTTTCAATATAATTATGGAGAAGGTCAGAAATGGACCAAGGGTTGAGATATTTGATTGGAGAAAGGCTAACTTTGAGGAGCTGTGAAAGGATTTAAAAGGAGTGAATTGGGACATTTTGTTTTATGGGAAGGATGTAGAAGAGAAATGGAGACCATTTAAAGGTGACTTTTTAAGAGTACAGAATCTTTATGTCCCTGTTTGGTTGAATGGAAATATAATAATTGGAAAGAGCCATGGTTTGCAAGGGAAATTGGACACTTGGTTCAGAAATGAGAGAGATCTACAATAATTATAGGCAGCATGGAGTAAATGAAGTGCTTCAGGAGTGTAAAGAATGTAAAAAGAATCTTAAGAAAGAAATTGGAAAAGCTAAAAGAAGATATGAGGTTGCTTTGGCAAGTAAGGTGAAAGTAAATCCAAAAGGTTTTTACAGCTATATTAATGGCAAAAGGATAACGAGGGATATAATTGGTCCTTTAGAGAGTCGGAGTGGACAGCTATCTGCAGAGCCAAAAGAGATGGGGGAGATATTGAACAATTTACTTTCTTCGTTATTCACCAAGAAGAAAGATATTGAATTATGTGAGGTAAGGGAAACAAGTAGAGTAGCTATGGAAACTATGAGGATCAAAGAAGAGGAAGTACTGACACCTTTGAAAAATATAAAAGTGCATAAGCCTCCAGGTCCTGACAGGATATTTCCTAGGACATTGAGGAAAGTTAGTGTAGAAATAGCAGGGGCTATGACAGAAATATTTCAAATGTCATTAGAAATGGGAATGGTGCCTGAGGATTGGCATACTGCGCATGTTGTTCCATTGTTTAAAAAGGGTTCTAAGAGTAAACCTAGCAATTATAGACCTGTTAGTTTGACGTCAGTGGTGGGCAAATTAATGGAAAGGATACTTAGAGATAATATATATAAGCATCTGGATAAACAGGCTCTGATGAGGAACAGTCAACATGGATTTGTGCCTGGAAGATCATGTTTGACTAATCTTCTTGAATTTTGTGAAGAGGTTACTAAGGAAATTGATGAGGGTAAAGCGGTGGATGTTGTCTATATGGACTTCAGTAAGGCCTTTGACAAGGTTCCACATGGAAGGTTGGTTAAGAAGGTTAATTTGTTGGGTATTAATAGTGGAGTAGCAAAATGGATTCAACAGTGGCTGAATGGGAGATGCCAGAGAGTAATGGTGGATGGCTGTTTTTTCAGGTTGGAGGCCGGTGACTAGTGAGGTGCCTCGGGGATCTGTGTTGGGTCCACTGTTATTTGTCATATACATCAATGATCTGGATGATGATGTAGTAAATTGGATTAGTAAGTATGCAGATGATACTAAGATAGGTGGTGTTGTGGATAATGTTGGTTTTCAAAGTCTACAGAGAGATTTGGGCCATTTGGAAGAGTGGGCTGAAAGATGGCAGATGGAGTTTAATGCTGTTAAGTGCGAGGTGCTACATCTTGGCAGGACAAATCAAAATAGGACGTACATGGTAAATGGTAGAGAATTGAGGAATGCTGTTGAACAGAGGGATCTAGGAATAACTGTGCATAGTTCCCTGAAGGTGGAATCTCATGTAGAAAGGGTGGTAAAGAAAGCTTTTGGTATGCTGGCCTTTATAAATCAGAGCATTGAGTATAGAAGTTGGGTTGTAATGTTAAAATTGTACAAGGCATTGGTGAGGCCAATTCTGGAGTATGGTGTACAATTTTGGTCATTAAATTATAGCGAAGATGTCAACAAAATAGAGTACAGAGGAGATTTACTAGAATATTGCCTGGGTTTCAGCACCTAAGTTACAAAGAAAGGTTGAACAAGTTAGGTCTTTATTCTTTGGAGCGCTGAAGGTTAAGGGGGGACTTGATAGAGGTCTTTAAAATTATGAGAGGGATAGACAGAGTTGACATGGATAAGCTTTTTCCATTGAGAGTAGGGAAGATTCAATCAGGACATGATTTGAGAATTAAGGGACAGAAGTTTAGGGGTAGCATGAGGGGGAACTTCTTTACTGAGAGAGTGGTGGCTGTGTGGAATGAGCTTCCAGTGGAAGTGGTGGAGGCAGGTTCTATTTTATTATTTAAAAATAAATTTGATAGGTATATGGATGGGAAAGGAATGGAGGGTTATGGTCTGAGACCAGGTAGATGGGACTAGGTGAGAGTAAATGTTCAGCACGGACTAGAAGGGCCGATATGGCCTGTTTCCATGCTGTAATTGTTATATGGTTATATGTTATATGGTCTCCTGCACCTATTTTCTATCTATGTTTCCACAATTATCTGTGGCAATGAAGTCCACAGATTCACCACCCTCTGGCTAAAGAAATTCCTCCCCATCTCCATTCTAATGGTACATCCTTTTAATCTGAGGTTATACCCTCTGGTTCTAGCCTCTCCCATTCCTGGAAACACCCTTTTCACTTCCACTTTCCCAGGAGTTCATAATTGCCCATTATTGGCTCGGGAAAATGTGTATCACTCCATCTTTCCTGGGGTCATCCATTGCTGGTCCTGTTTTATTCTGGCTTTGTCCTCCTTTCATTCTGAACAATTGTAATGACCCAAAACGATACCTAATCCTTTTGTCTAGAGATGTTGCCCGACCTGCGGACTTAAAATGCTGGAGTAGGCAACAATAGGTTCACTGCAGGTCAAGTTAAAGCCTTGGTGAGTTTTCAAGAGTGGGTTATTTAAAAACTGATAACTACATTTGTGAATTAGCTGTTCAATTGTTAATTGACCAGCAAATAAAAGTAGGGCTTGCTCTAGGGGGAGCTGCCTTGTTGAGGTGAAGTGCCTTGCTGAGTAAAGTGTGAGTCTTTGGCTGGAGAGTCTTGGTGAGTAAAATGTGAGTCTATGGCACGAGAGTCTTTGGCGAGGAGGCTGAGGCAAGGAGGCTACACTTGATTATAATTTTTGATTTTTTTTGTCCACTGAAGAAATGTCAGGCAAATTGGTATATTGTGTGTTTCCTGCAGGATGTGGGAATTCATGGACACCGCAGGTGCTTCTGACAACTACACCTGCAGAAATTGTGTCCAGGTGCAGCTCCTGAATGAACGTGCATGCTGGGGAACTGGAGCAGCAGCTGGATGACCTCGGGGCCATCTGGGAAAACGAGAGTATCCTGGATAGGACCTACAGTGAAGTTGTCACACTGAGGATAAAGGAAGAGCAAAGGTGGGTGACTGTGAGAAAGGGGAGTAACTGTGGAGTGCAGGAGATCCCGGTGGCTGTGCCAAATGGAAACGGGTACACCCTCTTAGGAGCTGTCGGGGCAGAGGACGCTTCCAGTCTGAGCGCCGGACACGTAGGTGGCTCCAATCCTAGCGATGAGACTTGACCAGCAGAGCCATAGTGGTTGGTGACTCCATTGTCTGAGGTGCGGACAGGAGATTCTGTGACGGCATGCGAGACTCGAGGATGGTCTGTTTCCTCCCTGGTGCCAGGGATTAAGACGTCTCGGACCGACTTCCGAACATCCTCAAGAGGGAGGGTGAGCAGCCGGAAGTACATAGAAACATAGAAAATAGGTGCAGGAGTAGGCCACTCGGCCCTTTGAGGCCGCACCGCCATTCAATATGATCATGGCTGATCATTCAACTCAGTATCCTGTACCTGCCTTCTCTCCATACCTCCTGATCCCTTTAGCCACAAGGGCCACATCTAACTCCCTCTTAAATACAGCCAATGAACTGGCCTCAACTACCGTCTGTGGCATAGAATTCCAGGGACTCGCCACTCTGTGAAAAATGTTTTCCTCATCTCGGTCCCAAAGGAACTCCCCCTTATCCTTGTTCTGGACCTCCCCCTTATCCTTGTTCTGGACCTCCCCAACATCGAGAGCAATCTTCCTGCATCTAGCCTGTCCATCCCCCTTAAGAATGTTGTAAGTTTCTGTAAGATCCCCCCCCTCAATCTTCTAAATTCTAGCGTGGTAGTCTACTAGTTGTGCATGTGGGCACAATTGACGTTGGGAAGGAGAGGAAGGAGGTTTAGCAACGTGAGTTTACAGAGTTAGGATGAAGGCTGAAAAGCAGGATCTCTGGATTGCTTCCAGTAACTCGTGATTGTGAGGGCAGGAACAAGGAGATAGGGGACTGGAATGTGTGGCTGAGGGGCTGGTGCAGGGATTTAGATTCATGGACTACTGGGATCACATCTGGGGTCGGGATGACATGTACGAAAGGGACGGGTTACACCTTAACTGGAGGGGGACCAACATTCTGGCAGGCAGGTTTGCTACTGCTATACGGGTGGGTTTAAACTAAATAGCAGGGGAGAGGGATTGACAAATTGGGAATATAAGGATGGAGTTAAAGGGGGAGAGAGTACAGGAAATGTAATGAAGGACACCCGAATGAATGGGAGGAAAGTTCAAGAAGGGATAAGAGAGTAAGTTCAGGTGAAATAGGAACCGGTGTGAGAGGGGAGGTGAATACCAAATTAATAGTGTTATATATGAATGCACAAAGTATAAGAAACAAAGTGGATGAGCTTGAGGCTCAATTAGAAATTGATAAGTATGATGTTGTGGCAACTAAAGAAACATGGCTGCAAGAGGATCAGAACTGAGAACTGAATATTCAAGGGTATACGTTCTGATACCCGGACGTGGCGCCGACGGACAAGAAACCGAAGCAAAGAAGTCGAAGTCAAAGAACCGAATGGAAACAAGAACGAAACACCAAATAACTGAAAGAGTACAAAGTTGAACCACCAACTAACCTAAAGGGCGGTATGCCTAAAAGCCAACTAACTGAAAAGCTGAGTTGCCTAAAAGCAAACTTACCGAATGGCCGCTTTGTCGAAACGCCACCTACCCGAAAGGCGGCGTCGCCTACAGGCCAACAAAGCGAAATAGAAAGGTCAAATAACGGACATGACATTGCTGGGGAGCGGGACTTGTCAGCGATTGGTCCAGACCCCCGCATCCATCACATCACTGGAGGGATGAACATTGTCCCACACTTCGCTCCACCCGACCCACAGCCCGCGGAGGGTGGCCGTGGGAGCATGGGGGCTGTCCCAAGGGATGTGTACCTTCGGCCGATTACAACTTGGTGCTTGGGTTCAGATTGCCCAGTCACCTATGGCTTGTGTGGAATATGACCCTCATGCTCCCTTCTCCCCTTCTCTCTCCCCTCTTCTCTCTCTCCCATTCTCTTTCTCTCCCCTTCTCTTACTCTCCCCTTCTCTCTTTCTCTCCCCCACTCTCTCTCCGCACTTTCTCTTCCCCTCTCCCCCTCCTCTCCCTCTCCCCTCTCTTTCTCCCCCTTCTCTCCCTCCCCCTCTCTCTCCCTTCTCTCTTCTTTTTCGTGTGGCGTGCACAGCCCAAACTTGTTGGACAACTTGTTCTATTTGATCTTCCGTTTGTGCACGCCGAATTGATTGCATTAGTCGAAACAGGGCAGACAACGTGAAGGTTGCAATCTTCCACCCCTGTCCCTTCTCTCTTTCCCCTTTGTCTCTCCCCCTTTTCTCCCTACTCTAATTCTCTCCCCTTTTCCCTCTCTCCCCTCTCTCCCTTTTCCCCCCCCAAAACTTTATTCAGCACAATCGCATGATACATCACATCAAAACACAATCAGAAGTTACAATGTATCAAATAATCATTATAGTACAAAGATGCATTCATTATTTACGATACTCTCAACCCCATGTGGTGACCAGCGCCCATAGAAGGCCTCCAGAGTCCCCAAGGACATCGCGTGTTCCCTCTCCAGGGACACACGCGCACGGACATAGGCCCGGAACAGGGGCAGGCAGTCGACTCTAGCATGACCATCGACCGCCCGCTGCCTGGACCCACGAATGGCCATCTTGGCCAGGCCCAGGTGCAAACCAACAGGAAGGTCCTGTTGATCTAAACATCTATCCATTTCTTAACAAATGATAAACATTTTTTAATTGCCTAAGTGTCCAAATAACATTCACACAATAATCCACAATATAACATGATTTTTAAATCTAATTTTCATGAATTTATAGGCCAAATTGAAGGAATTTAGTGTTTAATTCCAGTAAACTCATGGCCATTTAAATCAACTTGCGAGTGGGTTTTAGTGGAACGCGGTGGTTTGCGGTGAATTTAACCCCCAGTCGGCAGGAAAAATACGGCCTGTTCATTTTTTTGTCCCCTTTTCGCATGATGAAAATTTGATTAAAGGCTTCCTAAGAAGCACGTTTTTATGTAAAAATAAACTGTGTAGCTTCTTTTATCGCCTACGTTAGGTCCGTTCCGCTGTCAGCGTTCACGGCTTTAGAAGATGATTTTTAAACTAGCTAATGAATTATCTAGCGTAGTTTAAAAATACCTTCATGAATGAAATGTCGCAGCGATTTCTCTTTAGCAACGAAATAGCCTTTAGCAACGAGATTGATCGATTCGGACTGTCTAGGGAAAAACGTCATTTTAAACCCGCCCCCCTCTGAAAGGCGCCAAAGTCGAGCACATGGGGAGCGGCAGAATTGCAGCACCGCTAAAGGTAGGTATTGTAACATACCTACTTTATGATATAAACATCAGAAGAATGTTCAGACAACGGTTCTTTCCCTCTGCTCTAATGATTCCAATGTACAAAAAATAGATCAACCAGGTCAAAAAACAAGAGTGCTTGAATCTGCAAACTAGCTTCTTTAGCATAACCATATATGGGCTAACCCTTCTCTCGGAAGAACCTGTCAATCTTAACAAGCAAGAGGCTGTACAATACTCTGTGAGATAAAGTATTGCTGATTCGCTGATTATTGGGGTATAAATATATCTGATAAATCTATAAATGTTACACCTTTGTGAGGGGATAGTGAACCTATAGTCTGTATCACTTGTGAGGCATCCCCCCTCCCAATCCCCCACCCCCGCGACTAGAGGACCATGACTACCCGACAGTGACAGTGTGAAACTTTTAGATCCTACTGTATGTTGTCATTGAACAGTTTGTTTTAAAATACATATTGGATTCACCGCGAAGCAGGCGATGCTTTACCTGGATCGCCGTTTGAAGCTCTGGAGTGCTGGGCCTGCTGCTTCAACATCGCGGAGCCCTGGGATCCCTTTGTTGAGGGCCGCCAGCGTGAATCTCCACGCAGTTCAGCCGGTAGGAACTGGTCGATTTGGAAGTCCAAGCCGCTGAGAATGTTCTCCCGTTCCGTCGTCGGATGGTGACCCCCAAATTTCATTGTACCAATGGCCATGAGGGGGGATCCAAGAGGAGGGGGGTCCATTGGAGACGGGAAAAAGGATCATCAATGGGGGCGAGGACTCCTTCGCATGGAAGAATGGTGTGAGGTGAAAGTGACGGAAGAAGAGCTCCAAATCGCAGCAGGCGCAAAACTCATTGAGATGGGGACGGAGGGGGACAAATTGAGGACACACTACTCGGTATCTGAGAGGGGGTGGGTCAGGGGGGATGGTGAACACCAGGACAGGGATGGGGGTTGGGGCCGGAGAAAGGCTGGTGAGTGAACTGAGGCCAAGGCGATGTCTGGTGGAGTGGTCAGAGGGTATGAAGACTGTAGTGTGGGTGGGGAAGAGCTGGGGTCACATGGTTTGAGGTGAATGGGGAAGACCCAGTGGAACAGCCACTGAGATTACCAGGTTTGGCTGACTAGCACTAGGACCCAGCGCAGTCAAACCCGGGGGAGTGGGAGTCTGCAGCGTGGAAGCTTCAGGCCCAGTGCTGAGTCCAGGCTGCAGGTAAGGCGACGGCTGCAGGCTGCAGGAGTGCTATGGAGTGGCCAGGGTAAAGAGTAGGAGGGCAAAGAGTAGGAGGTCCCAGTAGGCGGATGATCGGTGAGGCGGCGAGGTTCAACGGGTCCAGTGAGGCAGCGAGGTGAGTAGGCCCCCATAGATCTCAAGGCCCTAAGCTTAAGCTTGTCTATCTTATACGTAAATCCGGCCCTGCTGACATTACTGCCCACACAGCAGATTACGAATTCTGCACATTGGTCCCCACAGAACCAAAGATTCTAGTAGACCAGAACGGCTCAATCAGACGAGGGAATGTAAAGTTAATTAATCTAAAGTTCTGCCACGTAAAAAGATCTTTGGGAACGAGGGGGTTGCGCCGTTGACCCTTTTATGAGCCTCTGGCTGACCCCTTTCGGACAAATGTGTGTACCCGATGTTTTTTTTCCTTTTACACTATTTACATTTCCTTACACATTCTGATAAGGAGTGAAGGGAATGTGGAATGCAGCTTACACTATGAAGCTTTGAATGAAATGACCTGTGTTTGCGAGAGAGAGAGAGAGAGAGAGAGAGAGAGAGAGAGAGAGAGAGAGAGAGAGAGTCCAAAGTGTGTTTTGGGTTGAGACCAAATTTTCAGTATGTGTTGTATTGATGAACAAAGTATGAACATTTTTGGTGAATGATTTGTTTAAATGTCTTTGTCGGTTAAGTTAGTGGAGCACTGACGGCTAGCAAGTTAGCAACACAACAGCACAAGACATAGTGCCTTTGCCTGATAATATCATAAGTATCAAAATGTAATTTTCTCATTTTTGGGGGTATCAAAGTTTTATGAGTTTTGCATGATTTCCTTGATAACTGTGTTTTACTCTTGAGTGAGAATTTTATTGCTTTAACGTGTGTGAATATCTGAGATTCAGCATATTACATGAGGTGTGGAAATTTATGAGTGAATGTCACAGAAAAGAGGGTGAGTTTAAATCTGATAAGCTTCATATTTCCTTTGCACTCCAGAAAAACAATCTTCACAAATACCAGGAAGCAGTAAAATCTGCAAGAACAAAATACTTTTCTGTCCTTTTTTTACAAAATGCTTATACCTCCTAGGTCCTTTTAGTACCATCACTTCTATCATGTGTCCTGCCCCAAGCACCAGCTTAACTGGGTCCACCGCTAAGTGCGAGGAATTTCCTACATTTTTCACCAGCAAAGTTAAGAACATCAGAACGAATATTTCCACTCCCATCCG
The DNA here is from genome assembly GCA_963514005.1 of Raja brachyura. The sequence goes on from CAUPSL010001391.1 coordinate 56,870, forward strand.
GCAAAAACAAGGGGGCAGATTATTCTCAATGAGGTTAGGTTAGGTAAAGGGGAGGTGTAGTGAGACCTGGGTGTCCTTGTACGCCGGTCACTGAAAGTTGGCGTGCAGGTACAGCAGGCAATGAAGAAAGCTAATGGAATGTTGGCCTTCATAACAAGAGGATTTCAGTACAGGAGTAAAGAGGTTCTTCTGCAGTTGTATAGGGCTCTGGTGTGACCACATCTGGAGTATTGTGTACAATCAAGTCCCCCCTTAACCTTCTGCGCTCCAAAGAATAAAGACCTAAAGATATATTTCATTCATTGTACTTTATCATATGACAGAAAGGTCTGTGTGGGAATGGGTGGGGGAGGGATAAGAGAAGGAATGCCGGGGTTACTTTAAGTCATTCATATCACTGCCCAAGCGAAATATGAGATGCTGTTGAATGTGGGTGGATTCCTCTCCATCCATGGACACCAGACCGCATCACTGCTGTCACTGCCTCCACTCCCCGTCTCCATTGGCCTCGGCTGCAGTCAGCCGCAGGGAAGGGGCGGGACGGGACGAAGTTCCCGATTGCCCCCCCCTCAGGAAAAGGGGCGTGTTGTTCCCGTCCATTGGCTCCAGAACCCGTCCGTCAGCGGGAAGAGGGGCATGACGAGGAAAAGGCGACCAATCGCCTCGCGAAGATGGCGGGTTCCTCCCCGTCCATTGGCCGCTCCCCTGTCACTCCCCGCGGGGGCGGAGCGCAGACGGGAGGAGGAGGTTTCGGCCCGAAACGTCGCCTATCTCCTTCGCTCCTTAGACGCTGCTGCACCCGCTGAGTTTCTGCAGCCTTTTGTCTACTCCAGGAGGAGGAGGAGGGAGATGGCGGTGAACTGGCGGGTCCTCGACAACGCGCCCTTCCTCCTCTACCTGCTTGCTGCCAAGACGCTGCTCCTCTGCCTGGCCTTCGCCGGGGCCAAGCGCTGGCAGGCGCGGCGACTGCGGATGGCGGAGGGAGACAGCGACAGCGACTACTGACTGACGGCGGTCGCGGCCAATCAGGCGGCGATGAACTGGTCCTTCGTCCAATCCCTGGATGGGAGGGCGGGGCAAGCACTGACTGACGGTGGGGCGGGCGTCATCATTACTGACTGACGGCTGTCGCGGCCAATCAGCGTGGGAGGGTCGGCGGATGGTTAAGGGGAGGCGAGGAAGCAGAAAACAGATGCAGCATGTTGTTAAAGAAGGAACTGCAGATGCTGGAGAATCGAGGGTTACACAAAAAGCTGGAGAAACTCAGCGGGTGCAGCAGCATCTAAGGAGCGAAGGAGATAGGCGACGTTTCGGGTCGAGACCCTTCTTCAGACTGGTCAGGGATCAGGGAAACGAGAGATATAGACAGTGATGTGGAGAGATAAAGAACAATGAGTGAAAGATATGCAAAAAAGTATTGGTGATAAAGGAAGCAGGCCATTGTAAGCTGTTTGTGGTGTGAAAATGAGAAGCTAGTGCTGGGGGAGAGGGAGAGAGAGAAGGAATGTCAGGGCCCGAGGGCTGAGGGAGAGGTGGGGAGGGGAGGGGGGGGGGGCAGTCTGGGTTAACAGAATTGAGAAAATTCAATGTTTAAGCTCAGAGGATGCAGACTCCCCAAGCGGAATATGAGGTGCTGTTCCTCCAACTTGCGGTGTTGCTCACTCTGGTTGTGGAGGAGGCCCAGGACCGAGAGGTCGGATACGGAATGGGAGGGGAAGTTGAAGTGCTGAGCCACCGGGAGGTCGGGCTGGTTATTGCGGACCGAGCGGAGGTGTTCGGCGAAACGATCGCCCAGCCTCCGCTTGGTCTCACCGATGTAGATCAGCTGGCATCTGGAGCAACGGATGCAGTAGATGAGGTTGGAGGAGGTGCAGGTGAACCTCTGTCGGACTTGGAATGACTGCTTGGGTCCCTGAAAGGAGTGGATGGGGGAGGTGAAGGGACAAGTGTAGCATCTCTTGCGGTTGCAAGGGAAAGTGCCCGGGGAAGGAGTGGAGCGGGAGGGAAGGGAAGAATTGACGAGGGAGTTGCGGAGGGAGCGGTATTTGCGTAAGGCAGACAGGGGGGGAGATGGGAAGATGTGGCGAGTGGAGGGGTCACGTTGGAGGTGGCGAAACTGGCGGAGGCCTATCTGTTGTATGCGCTGGCTGGTGGGGTGAAAGGGGGACCAGGGGGACTCGGACCTTGTTGTGAGTGGGGGAATGGGGAGAGAGGGCAGTGTTGCGGGGTATGGAGGAGACCCTGGTGTGAGCCTCATCTATAGTGGGGGAGGGGAAACCCCGTTCTCTGAAGAACGAGGACATTTGCGATGACCTGGTGTGGAACACGTCATCCTGGGAGCAGATGCGGCGTAGACGGAGGAATTGGGAATAGGGGATGGAGTCCTTACAGGAAGCAGGGTGGGAGGAAGAGTAGTCCAGGTAGCTGTGGGAGTGAGTTGGTTTGTAGTATATGTCAGTCAGGAGTGTATCACCTACAATAGAGATGGTGAGGTCAAGGAATGGTAGGGAAATGTCGGAAATGGTCCAAGTATATTTGAGTGCCGGATGGAAGTTGGTGGTGAAATGGATGAAGTCAGTCAGTTCTGCGTGGGTGCAGGAGGTGACACCAAAGCAGTCGTCAATGTAACGGAGGTAAAGGTCGGGGGTGGGGCCCTGGTACGCCGAGAACAAAGATTGTTCGACGTGCCCGACAAAGAGGCAGGCGTAGCTAGGGCCCATGCGTGTGCCCATAGCTACGCCTTGTGTTTGGAGGAAATGGGAGGAGTCAAAAGAGAAGTTGTTGAGGGTAAGGACCAACTCCGCTAGGCGGAGGAGGATGTCAGTGGATGGGTATGGGTTGCTCCTCTGGTCGAGGAAGTACCGGAGGGCTTTAAGACCATCCTGGTGGGGGATGCAGGTGTCCATGGACGTCCATGGTGAAGATGAGAGGATGGGGGCCTGGACAACGGAATGTGCGGAGCCGACGGAGAGTGTCTGAGGTGTCTTGAACATAGGTGGGGAGGGATTTAACAAAGGGGGATAGGATGGAGTCAAGGTATGTGGAAATGTGTTCGGTGGGGCACGAACAGGCAGAGACAATGGGTCTGCCGGGGCAGTCGGGTTTGTGGATTTTGGGGAGAAGGTAAAATCGGGCTGTGGGGCTGAGAAACGATGAGGTTGGAGGCTCGGGGTGGTAGGGAGCCGGAGTTGATGAAGCCGGTTATGGTGCTCGAGATGGTGGCCTGGTGCTCGTCAGTGGGGTCATGGTCCAGGGGTAAGTAGGAGGAGGTGTCCGAGAGTTGGCGCGTGGCCTCTGCTTTGTAGAGATCGACGCGCCAGATTACCACAGCACCTCCCTTGTCGGCGGGTTTGATAATCCAGTCTGGGTTGTTGCGGAGTGAGTCGATGGCAGTACGTTCGGAGGGGGAGAGATTGGAGTGAGACAGGGGAGTGGAGAAGTCGAGGCGGTTGATGTCCCGACGGCAGTTCTGAATAAAGAGTTCTAAAGCTGGAGGGCCACGAGGGGGGGTCCACGAGGAGGGGGTACGTGGGAGACAGGAAAAGGGATCATCAGTGGGGGGCGAGGACTTGTTCCCGTGGAAAAACGCTGTGAGGCGGAGGCGACGGTAGAAGAGCTCCAAGTCGTGGTGGGCGCGAAACTCATTGAGGTGGGGACGGAGGGGGACAAAGGTAAGACCTCTGCTAAGGACCGACCTTTCGGTGTCGGAGAGGGGGAGGTCCGGGGGGATGGTGAACACGCGGCAGGGATGGGGGTTGTGGCTGGAGGAAGGCAGTTGAATGGACTGAGGACGGAGTGTTGTGTGGTGGGGGGGTGGAGGGTGGTCAGGGGGTGGGGGGGTATGGGGGCTGTGGTGTGGGTGGGAAAGAGCAGGGGTTACATGGTAGGAGGGAGATGGGGAAGACCCAGTGGAATAGCCACTGAGGTCACCGGGGCTGGGGAGACGGGCACTAGGACCCAGTTCCGTTAACAACAGAGTGGTGGGAGGAGTGAGCAACGTGGAGGCTTCAGGCCCGCTGCAGAGTCCAGTCTGTAGGTGAGGCGACGGCTGTGGGCTGCTGGAGGGCGGTGCAGTGTCGTGGGTCGGCGGGCCCGAAGGTAGGAGTCCGCAGGCAGTGGAGTCGGGGTCGGCGGGCGATGCGTAGGTGGTCCCGGTGGGCGAGTGGTCGGTGTGGCGGCAAGGTTCAGTCCACCCGGTGAGGCGGCGAGAAGAGTGGGGTGCGGTGCGGCGGCCATGTTCAGGGGGCCCCGGTCCGGCGGCGATGCAAGGTGGGGCGGGTGCGGCTGTGGTCTTCGGCGGGCCCAGTACAACGGCGATGCTGGATGGGCCCGGTGCGGCGATGAGGTTAGGTGGTCCCGGGGGGGGGGGGGCGAGGTTCGGCGGTCGCGTTGTGCTGGAGATGGGCGGTGAGATAAACAGAATTACCGCGCAGGCAGCGAGGCTGGGCGTCATCGGTAGGCAGGTGGAGGTCGGCGGCAGCATCGGCGTGAAGGTCAGCGAAGGCGGAGTCCTGGAGGCGCTCCTTGTGGCTAAGATGGCGTCGGGGGACTCAGGCCGGCGGCTCGGGCCAGAGTTGGGGCCTGCGGGCGGTCGAGTCGGGGATTGTCGGTAGCTGGAACGGCCTGGAGGCGGGCTAATTTCAGGTCCTTGGTGGAGGTAAGATGGGACAGGAATTGTTGATTGAAGCGGTGGATCTTCCGGAGGATGTAGTGTAGTTGGGGTTCGTTGCAGGTCTGGGTAAGTGAGGCCCGAAGATTCGGGAGAGCCAATGCGAGGTCCTGCTGGTGCCGGCGCATTGCAACCAGGGTGGATCTTAATGCCCGGTTGGAGAATTGTACAGTGTGGCGGCGGATGGCCAGTTGGTACCGATAGTCCGGCTGGGGTCCGAACTGGGAGACAGGGAATTGGAGCTGGAATCCACGAGGTATGAGATGGAGGCGCAGGCAGGCCCCGAGGAAGCAGATGTGGCTGTGGTATCGAGTCTGGGTGAGGATGTGGTCGTAGAGTTGGAGGGAAGGGGGTATCACAGAGGGGGAGCAGTTAGAGAGGAGGTTGTGAAACTGTCTTCGTAGGGAGGAGGAGAACTTCTTCAAAGTAGGCATACCTTGAGGAGATATCGCAGTGGAGTAGACTGATGCAGCAGTCGGCAATGCGAGGCATTTTATATGATCATGGCTGATCATCCAGAATCAGTACCCCGTTCCTGCCTTCCACCCATATCCCTCGATTTCGTTAGCCCTACGAGCTCTATCCATCACACTTCAATACATCCAGTGAATTGGCCTCCACTGCCTTCTGTGGCAGAGAATTCCACAGATTCACAACTCTCTGGGTAAAAAAGTTTGTCCTCATCTCAGTCCTCAATAGCCTACCCCTTATTCTTAAACTGTTACCTTGGTTCTTTTTCTTTCTCCTTTTCTCTCTCTCTCTCCACCTTCCTCACCTTGTTTTCTCCCCTTTCTTCCCACCCCATCTTTAATTCTTTGTTCTCACCCCTTTTTCTCTCTCCTTTTCTCTTTTTTTTCTTACTCTCCTCCTTTTCTCCCTCTCCTTTCTTCTTTGCTCTCTTTCCTTCCCTCTCCTTTTCTCTACTATTATCTCCCCCCCCTTCCCTCTCCCTCTCTCCCCCTCCCTCTCTCTTCCTCCCTCTCTCTTCCTCCTCCCCCCTCCCCTAATGATAAAGGATACCGACCATTGTTAGCTATTTGTTAGGTTAAAATGAGAAGTTTGTGCGCCTTGAGTGGGGGGGGGGAGAATATATATCTATATATATAGAGAGAGAGAGAGAGGGGGAATGTCGGGGTTACTTTAAGTTAGAGCAAACATTATGCATACCACTGGGCTGTAAGCTGCCGAAGCGACATGTGAGATGCTGTTCCTCCAATTGCCGTTTTGCCTCGCTCTGACAATGGAGATCTAGGACAGAATGGTCTGTGTGGGAAAGGATGGGGTTGGGATAGAGACAGGGAATGCCGGGGTTACTTTAAGTCATTCATATCACTGGGCTCCAAGCTGCCCAAGCGAAATATGAGATGCTGTTCAATGTGGGTGGATTCCTCTCCATCCATTGACACCAGACCCCATCACTGCTATCACCAAAGATACTAGAGGAGCAAGATAGACCACGACGAAAAAGCCGTAGTATGGGCTCATGGGTAGTTTTATTCGTGCCATTTTGGGAATCAAATATATGAGGGTTTTTTTTAAATGGGCTTCTGTCATGGCGTCCACATCTACCAGCGTAGCGAGCCTTTCTGCTATAGTGCTCGAATCGCTAATGCAAGCGATCGAGCACTTAATAGCAGTCTTTCTTCAAGTTCCCCACTAAAGACGAAAGGTAAGGAAAAAATTATCTTTCGGTCATGTGGCCTGACCGATCTCTTCCTATAGCTCAGATCGCGAAGCCGGGGTTCGCCAGAAGAATTGCTCTGATCGCTAGCCCGCCGACTATAACACCCTGAAGTCACGGTGTGCGCAGCTTCTAGTCACGGGGGCAGCATGCACTTTCCCTCGCGGAGTCTTGGATTCCTTGCCGGAGAAGAGCTCCGACCGCCGGACCCCTTGAAATAAACCAAACCATCGATCTTGTCCCGCCATCCTTTTTTTCAAAATTTAGCAACTCAAATGGTGATGCGTCTTCATTGCCGGGAAATACGGTAACTCAAATATATCCCTCAAATATATTTAGATTTTCCTCAAATATATGTTAAATTAAAAACGAAACTATGGGCATAACAGGGATCGGGGTCTTATTCCAAAAATGGCGGTAGCGGCATTCCGATGCGACCTACACGTCAGTCCATTGGATTTCGTAGGAGTTATCTAACTTGCTCCTCTAGTATCTTTGTCTATAATCTTTGGCTGCCACTTCCTCCCCCCCCCCCCCCACCCCACCACCACCACCACCTGGTCCCCCGTCCCCATTGGCCTCGGCTGCCGTCCCCCGTCCCCATTGGCCTGGGATGCCGTCCCCCGTCCCCATTGGCCTGGGCTGCCGTCCCCCGTCCCCATTGGCCTGGGCTGCCGTCCCCCGTCCTCATTGGCCTCGGCTGCCGTCCCCCGTGTCCCCATTGGCCTAGGCTGCCGTCCCCCGTCCTCATTGGCCTCGGCTGCCGTCCCCCGTCCCCATTGGCCTAGGCTGCCGTCAGCCAGAGGGAAGGGGCGGGACGAAGTTCCCGATTGCCCCCACTGAGGAAAAGGGGCGGATTGTTCCCGTCCATTGGCTTCAGAACCCGTCCGTCAGCGGGAAGAGAGGCATGACGAAGGAAAGGCGACCAATCGCCTCCCGAAAAGGGCGGGTTCCTCCCCGTCCATTGGCCGTTCTCCCTGTCACTCCCCGCGGGGGCGGAGCGGAGGCGATGAGACAGGAGGAGGAGGGAGATGGCGGTGAACTGGCGGGTCCTCGACAACGCGCCCTTCCTCCTCTACCTGCTTGCTGCCAAGACGCTGCTCCTCTGCCTGGCCTTCGCCGGGGCCAAGCGCTGGCAGGCGCGGCGACTGCGGATGGCGGCGGCGGCGGCGGCAGCGGTGGGAGACAGCGACAAGCGGCGCTAGAGACCGCGGCGGCGGCGGAGGAGGCCGTGAGTGAAAGCTCGGGCCCGGGGGCGGGACATGCGTTGACGGACATGAGTGGGCGGGACAACTACTGACTGACGGCAGTCGCGGCCAATCAGGCGGCGATGAGCGGGACCTTCGTCCAATCCCTGGACGGGAGGGCGGGGCAAGCAGTGACTGACGGTGGTGCGGGCCAATGGGGGCTGGCAACTGTGAGGAGCGTGATTACTACTGAGTGTCGGCGGTCGCGGCCAATCAGAGCGTGGGAGGGTCGGCGGAGGGCGGGTTAAATGCTGAGTGATGGGCGATGAACAGATGCAGGAGTAGGCCATGTGAGGCATTCTCTGATCATGGCTGATCATCCAGAATCAGTACGGCGTTCCTGCCTTCTACCCATATCTCTTGATTTCGTTAGCCCTACGAGCTCTATCCAACACTCTTGAATACATCCAGCGAGTTGGCCTCCACTGCCTTCTGTGGCAGAGAATTCCACAGATTCACAACTCTCTGGGTGAAAGCGTTTGTCCTCATCCCAGTCCTCAATGGCCTACCCCATATTCTTAAACTGTGACCTTGGTTCTGGATTCCCCAACATCGGGAACATTTATTCCTGCTCTGGCCTGTCGAATCCCTTAAGAATTGTAATGGAGTAGATTCCATGGTGAAGATGGGGGCCTGGAGAATGGAATGCGCGGAGCCGACGGAGAGTGTCTGAGGTGTCTGAACAAGGGTCTCTACCCGAAATGTCGCCTATCTCCTTCGCTCCTTAGATGCTGCTGCACCCGCTGAGTTTCTCCAGCCTTTGTGTACCCATAAGAATTGTATTTTGATAAGATCTGGTCATCCTAAATTCCAGTGAATATAAGCACAGTAGTTCTATTCTTTCGACCAGGATGGAATGTTTGAGGGAGGAGATGAAGGCGGGAGAGATGGATGGAGGAGGAGATAGGAGGAATGATAGAGGGAGAAGAGGAGGGAGGGATGAGTGAGGGAGACGGAGATAGGGAGCATGGAGGAAGGTTGAGGGCTGAATTGGGGAGGAGTGAGTGGGAGTGGAGAGAGGAGGGAAGGAGGCAGAGGAATGAGGGAATGGATGAGAGGAAGAACGAGGGAGGAGTGCGTGAGGGATGAGTAGATAGGGAGGGAATGGAGCGGTGGAGGATGGAGGGAGGAATGTTGAGGGTGGATGAAGGAGGGGAGGGTGGAGGGAATGAGGGAGGGGGAATGAAAGGGATGGGGAAGGAGGAGTAGAAAGGGGGAGGGATGGAGGAAGGTTGAAGGGTGGATGAACGGAAGCGAGGAGGGATGAGGGGACAATGTTGATGTGAGGTAGGGGGATGAGGGGGGATGAAGGAATTGGGAGGGATGCAAAGGAGGGAGGAGGGCATGAGGAATGAGGGCAGAGCAGGTGGGGAGGCGGTAGGAAGAGGAGATGACGGACGAAGGAACCATATAACATATAACCATATAACAATTACAGCACGGCAACAGGCCCTCTCGGCCCTTCCAGTCCGTGCCGAACATTCATTTTCGCCTAGTCCTATCTACCTGCACTCAGATCATACCCCTCCATTCCCTTCCCGTCCATATACCTATCCACTTTACTTTTAAATGTTAAAATCGATCCTGCCTCCACCACTTCTGCTGGAAGCTCATTCCACACAGCCACCACTCTCTGAGTAAAGAAGTTCCCCCTCATGCTACCCCTAAACGTCTGTCCCTTAATTCTCATGCCCTCTTGTTTGAATCTTCCCTACCCTCAATGGGAAAAGCTTATCCACGTCAACACTATCTATCCCTTTCATCATTTTAAAGACCTCAATCAAGTCCCCCCTTAACCTTCTGCGCTCCAAAGAATAAAGACCTAACTTGTTCAACCTTTCTCTGTAACTTAGTTGGTGGAATCCAGGCAACATCCTAGTAAATCTCCTCTGTACTCTCTCTATTTTGTTGACATCCTTCCTATAATTAGGCGACCAAAATTGTACACCATACTCCAGAATTGGTCTCACCAATGCCTTGTACAATTTTAACATTACTTCCCTACTCCTATATTCAATGCTCTGATTTATAAAGGCCAGCACACCAAAAGCTTTCTTTAACACCCTATCTACATGCGATTCCACCTTCAGGGAACTATGCACAGTTATTCCTAGATCCCTCTGTTCCACAGCATTCCTCAATTCCCTAGCATTTACCATGTACGTCCTATTTTGATTTGTCCTGCCAAGATGTAGCACCTCACACTTATCAGCATTAAACTCCATCTGCCATCTTTCAGCCCACTCTTCCAAATGGCCCAAATCTCTCTGTAGACTTTGAAAATCTATTTCATTATCCACAACACCACCTATTTTAGTATAATCTGCATACTTACTTATTCAATTTTCCACCCCATCATCCAGATCATTGATGTACATGACAAACAACAGTGGACCCAACACAGATCCCTGAGGCACCCCACTGGACACTGGCTTCCAACCTGACACACAACCATCCACCATTGCTCTCTGGCATCTCCCATTCAATCACTGTTGAATCCATCTTGCTACTCCGCCATTAACACCCAAAGATTGAACCTTCTTAACCCACCTTCCATGGGGAACCTTGTCAAAGGCCTTACTGAAATCCATATAGACAACATCCACTGCTTTACCCTCATCAATTTCCCAAGTAACCTTTTCAAAAAATTCAAGAAGGTTTGTCAAAGGTTAAGGGATAGATGGATGGAGGAGGAGTAGGGAATAGGTGAAGAGGAATGAAGATGAAGGAATAAGGGAGCATGGCGTGATGGAGGAGAAGGAGATAGGGAGGATGGATAAAGGAAGGTTGAGGGGTTGATGAGGGAAGGATGGACGGAGGGAGGAGGGGTGAGGAGTGGATGAGAGGGAGAGGAAGGATGAGTGAGGAATGAGCTTTACGAGTGGGAGAGAGGGCGAGGGCATTAGAGGAATGGAAGGAGAGGTGAATGAGGAGGGAGAGGAATGAGAGAGATGGAGGGAGGAAGGAACAAGAGGAGGGGGAGGAGTGGGGGAATAAGAGGAATGGGGGAGAAATTGATGTAGGTGGAAGGAGGAAAGAGGGATGATGGAATGAGGACGGGGGAGAGGAAGGAGGAAGGGATGGAGGAAGTAGCTGAAGGGAGGAGGGGGATGGAAGAAGGTTGAGGGGTGGAGGGAGGAATGAGTGAGGAAGGAGTGACGGAGGAGGGGGTTAGGGAAATGAAGAGAGGGGAGGGTTGGTTGGAGATCATTTCCAACCCACTGTCTTTCCCCCCATCCCCTTTGTTTTCTCTCCCCCTACTTCTCTCCCCCTTCCCTTTCTCTCTCTTTCCCTCTCTCCTGTGCATTCTCCCCTCGCTTTCCCTCACTTTTCCTCTCTCTTCTTTTTCTCTTTTATTCCTTTTTTATTCTATTTCTCCTTCTTCCCTTTTTCAAATCTTCTGTCCTGTCTCTGACTTTCTCTTCTCTCCCTTTCTCCTCTCTTTTTTTTTCTTTCTCCCTTTCTCTCTCTCATATTTCTTTTATCCTTGTCTCTCTTTCTCTTTTTTCTCTCTCTTTATCACTCCTTTCCCTTTCTTCCTTTCTGTTGTTTCTCTTCTTCTATTTTTTCTTGCCGTCCCCCCTTTCTTCCCCTTTTCTCTACTCCTTCCCTTTCTCCATCCTCTCCCAATTTCTTCCCTTCCCCCTTTCTCTCTTTTTCTCTGTCACTTTCTCCTCTCCCTTATTTTCTTTCTTTCTTGCTTGTCCCTCCTCTCTCCTACATTCATAGAAACATAGAAACATAGAAAACGTAGACCATTCGGCCCTTCGAGCCTGCACCGCCATTCAATGTGATCATGGCCGATCATCCAACTCAGTATCCCGTACCTGCCTTCTCTCCATACCCCCTGATCCCTTTAGCCACAAGTGCCACACCTAACGCCCTCTTAAATATAGCCAATGAACTGGCCTCAACTACCTTCTGTGGCAGAGAATTCCAGAGACTCACCACTCTCTGTGTAAAGAATGTTTTCCTCATCTCGGTCCTAAAGGAATTCCCCCTTATCCTTAGACTGTGACCCCTTGTTCTGGACTCCCCCAACATCCCCCTTATCCTTAGACTGTGACCCCTTAAGAATTTTGTAAGTTTCTATTAGATCCCCCCTCAATCTTCTAAATTCCAGCGAGTACAAGCCGAGTCTATCCAGTCTTTCCTCATATGAAAGTCCTGACATCCCAGGAATCAGTCTGGTGAATCTTCTCTGTACCCCCTCTATGGCAAGAATGTCTTTCCTCAGATTTGGAGACCAAAACTGTATGCAATACTCCAGGTGTGGCCTCACCAAAACCCTGTACAACTGCAGTAGAACCTCCCTGCTCCTATACTCAAATCCTTTCGCTACGAATGCTAACATACCATTTGCTTTCTTCACTGCCTGCTGCACCTGCATGCCTACTTTCAATGACTGGTGTACCATGACACCGAGGTCTCGTTGCATCTCCCCTTTTCCTAATCTGCCACCATTCAGATAATAGTCTACCCTCATGTTTTTGCCACCAAAGTGGATAACATCACATTTATCCACATTATACTGTATCTGCCATGCATCTGCCCATTCACTCAGCCTATCCAAATCACACTGCAGCCTCCAAGCATCCTCCTCACACCTAACTATACCCCCCAGCTAGGTGTCATCTGCAAATTTGGAGATGTTGCATTGAATTCCCTCGTCCAAATCATTAATATATATTGTAAATAGCTGGGGTCCCAGCACTGAGCCTTGCAGCACCCCACTAGTCACTGCCTGCCATTCTGAAAAGGACCCGTTTTCTCCTACCCTTTGCTTCCTGTCTGCTAGCCAGTTCTCCATCCACATCAATACTCAACCCCCAATACTTTAAGTGTGCTTTAAGTTTGTATGCTAATCTCTTATGCGGGACCTTGTCGAAAGCCTTCTGAAAGTCTAGATATAACACGTCCACTGGTTCTCCCTTATCCACTCTGCTAGTTACATCCTCGAAAATTCTATCAGATTTGTCAGACATGATTTACCTTTCGTAAATCCATGCTGACTTTGTCCAATGATTTCACCACTTTCCAAATGCGCTGCTATCCCATCTTTAATAACTGACTCTAGCAGTTTCCCCACTACCGATGTTAGACTAACTGGTCTGTAATTCCCCGCTTTCTCTCTCCCTCCTTTTTTAAAAAGTGGGATTACTTTAGCTAATCCTCCAATCCTCAGGAACTACTCCAGAATCTAAGGAATTTTGAAAAATTATCACTAATGCATCCACTATTTCTGTGGCTACCTCCTTGAGTACTCTGGGATGCAGACTACAGAACTCCCACTAGCTTTTTCTGCCCCTTAGAGTTTCGCAGCTCTACCCATATCGATTCCACATCCTCCACACTAATGTCCTTCCTTTCTATTGCATTAATCTCCTCTCTCACCAGCAATGCTACCCCATCTCCTTTTCCTTTTTGTCTGTCCCTCCTGAATATTGAATATCCCTGGATGTTCAGCTCCCAGCCTTGGTCACCCTGGAGCCATGTCTCCAATAGTAATCCCAACTATAGCATAGTCATTAATCGCTATCTGCACCTTCAACTCATCCACCTTATTGAGAATGCTCCTCGCATTGAGACACAAAGCCTTCAGGCTTGTTTTTACAACACTCTTACTCCTTATACAATTATGTTCACAAGTGGCCCCTTTCACATCGATCCCTATTACACTTGGCCATACTCTCCTCTCCCTTTGTGAGCTTTCTTCCCCGTTAATTCTGGGGTCATTAACCATCCCTTTACTCTCTTTCCCTTTAACGCCGTCTTCGACTATCCTATTTGACACCCCACCACCCTTATTCAGTTTAAAACCATCCGTGTAGCAGTGGCAAACCTGCCAGCCAGAATGCTGGTCCCCCACCTGTTAAGATGTAATCCGTCCCTTTTATACAGTTCCCCCTTACTCCAAACAGATCCCAGTGATCTAAGAATCTAAATCCCTGCCCCCTGCACCAGTTCCTCAGCCACACATTCAGGTCCCGTATCTCCCTGTTCCTGCTCTCGCCAGCACGAGGAACTGGAAGCAAACCGGAGATAACAACCCTGGAAGTCCTGCTTTTCAGCATTTTTCCGAGCTCTCTAAAGTCACGCTGCAGAATATTCATCCCCTTCTTTCCAACATCATTTGTGCCAACATGCACTACCACTTCCGGCTGTTCACCTTCACCCTTGAGGATTGTCTGCACTCTGTCCGTGACATCCTGGATCCTGGCACCAGGAAGGCAGCACACCATCCTCGAATCCCGTCTGTTGCCGCAGAAACCCCTGTCCTTACCTCTCACAATGGAGTCCCCAACTACAATGGCGTTGCCCGACTTTGGCCTCTTTGGTTTTGGCTCAACAGCCCTTTTTGTTTTGCAAGCCAGTCCGCCGCTCAGTGCGATACCGTCTTCTGTCCCGGCAGCTTCCACGTGGGTGAACCTGTTCACAAGAGGTACAACACCCGGGGACCTTTGCATTCCATGTTTCCCTCCCTTTCTCACCGTCCTCCTTTTCTCTAATCCCCCTCCCTCTCTCCCCTCCCTCTGTCCCCCTCCCTCTCTCCCCCTCCCTCTCTCCCCCTCCCTCTCTCCCCCTCCCTCTCTCCCCCTCCCTCTCTCCCCCTCCCTCTCTCCCCCTCCCTCTCTCCCCCTCCCTCTCTCCCCCTCCCTCTCTCCCCCTCCCTCTCTCCCCCTCCCTCTCTCCCCCCTCCCTCTCTCCCCCTCCCTCTCTCCCCCTCCCTCTC
>CAUPSL010001392.1:0-27500 GCA_963514005.1 Raja brachyura
CTCGTAACGCTAACGGCAGGTACTCGAAAGCTCGTGAAGACTCGTGAAGATTTTTCAACATGTTGAAAAATGCCCACGAGAGCCCCGAGTACCTACGAGCGGCCATTACTGTAATTCTCCGAGTTCGAATCAGGGGAAACTCGGGAGAACTCTTGAATTACCTCGTACAGTGGGACAGGCCCTTTAGATAGAGCTCTTAAAGATAGCAGAGTCAAAGGATATGGGGAGAAGGCAGGAACGGTGTACTGATTGTGGATGATCAGCCATGATCATATTGAATAGGGGTGCTGACTCGAAGGGCGGAATGGCATATGCCTGCTCCTATTTTCTATTGTCTATTGAATTTCTTTAGTCAGAGGGTGGTGAATCTGTGGAATTCGTTGCCACAGAAGGCTGTGGATATTTTTAAGGTGGAAATTGACAGATTCTTGCTTAGTACGGGTGTCAGTGGTTATGGGGAGAAGGCGGGAGAATGGAGTTAAGAGGCAAAGAGAGATCAACCATGATTGAATGGTGGCGTAGACGTGATGGGCCGAATGGCCTAATTCTGCTCCTAGAACATCTGAACGTTAGGTACATGGTCAGACATGGAGGAGGTTTCTGTTCCTTCTTATGAAACCTCTGTCGCACCTGAAACAACGATCAGATAACTCATGCCATTTTAACCCATTGCACGTCAGGAAGTTGCATGGGAAGCCTTAACGTGCAAAACTGCACATCGATTTAAACTTGCAAGAAAACGGAATAAATGCACTTCTTAAAGGTCAAGCTAGAACCACATTTATCCATTTGAGCAAAACAGTGTTATCTTCAATAAGTCTTAACCAAATCTTGTTTCCATAGCCACAGCTCTCTCCAATTTTACATCCTGACCTGCTGTTTATGTGCAGTTTAGTTTGTGTTCAGATGCACCGAGGCAGTGAAAAGCTTTTTTGTTGCGTGCTATCCAGTCAGTAGAAAGACCGTTCATGATTACAATCGAGCCGTCCATTGTGTACAAATACAGGATGAAGGAGTGAAAGACAGGATAAAGGGAATAACGTTGAGAGAGAGAGAGAGAGAGAGAGTGAGAGACAGAGAGATAGAGACAGAGAGAGAGAAAGAGAAAGAGAGAGAGACAGAGAGAGACAGAGAGAGAGAGAGAAAGAGAGAGATAGAGAAAGAGAGAGATAGAGAAAGAGAGAGAGACACAGAGAGAGAGAGAGAGAGAGAGAGAGAGAGAGAGAGAGAGAGAGAGAGAGAGAGAGAGAGAGAGAGAGAGAGATGGAGAAAGAGAGAGAGAGACAGAGAGACAGACAGACAGAGAGAGAGAGAGAGAGAGAGACAGAGACAGAGAGAGAGAGACAGAGAAAGAGATACGGAAAGAGAGATGGAGAAAGAGAGATAGAGAAAGAGGGATTGAGAGAGTGACAGAGAGAGAGAGAGAGACAGAGACAGAGAAAGACAGAGAGAGAGATATAGAAAGAGAGACAGAGAGTGACAGAGAGAGAGAGAGAGAGAGAGAGAGAGAGAGATAGAGAAAGAGAGATAGAGAGAGTAACAGAGTGACAGAGAGCGAGACAGAGAGAGAGAGCTAGAGAAAGAGAGATAGAGAGTGAGACAGAGAGTGACAGAGTGACTGAGAATGAGAGAGAGTGACGGAGAGAGTGACAGAGAGAGAGAGAGAGAGACAGGATAAAGGGAATAACTTTTAGTGCAAGCAAACAGTCCGATTAAAAATAGTCAGAGGGTCTCCAATGGATGGTAGCTCAGGACCCCTCTCTAGTTGTTGTCATAGTCATATAGCACAGAAACAGGCCCTTCAGCCCAACTCATCGTGCTGTTCGCATGGAGCGGGAACTGGCCAGAGTTGACAAATTGCTTTAGTTGCAAATTGAACTGTGCCATTGCCTCAGGAACTGCAGCGACACAGACTCTTCCCTGTCCCGTGATCTGGCCTGATTCAATTACCGTCGCTTTACAATCTCCACGGTCAGGTGAGATAGAGTCAGAGACTCATGCAGCACGGAAACAGGGCTTTCGGCCCAACTTGCCGCTGCTGACCAAGATGCCCCAGCGAAGCTAGCCCCATTTGCCTACGTTAAGTGTAGTTTCATTATGTTTATTGTCGAGTGTACAGAGGTAGAATGAAGGGTTTTTTTTCGTCGCGCGATATCCAGCCAGCAGAAAGCCTAGACATGATTACAGGAAGGTTAGATCGCATGGGATCCAAGGAGAGATGTGTGAATGGATGGAAAGTTGGCTCCATGGAAGGAATGGTGGAAGGTTGCTTGTCGGACTGGATGCCTGTGACTAGTGGTGTGCCTCAGGGTTCGTTGCTGGGCCCGTTACTGTTTGTCACCCACATCAATGATTTGGATGAGAACATACAGGGCAAGATTAGCAAGTTGGCAGACGATACAGAGGTGGGTGGTTTTGCAGATAGTGAAGATGGTTGTGAACGAGTGCAGCAGGAACTTTGATCGATTGGCCAGGTGGGCGGAGGAATGGTTGATGGAATTTAATACGGAGAAATGTGAGGTGTTGCATTTTTGGACGTCGAACAAGGGCAGGACCTACACAGTGAATGGTACTATATTTAAGAGGGAGTTAGATGTGGCCCTTGTGGCTAATGGGATCAGAGGGTATGGAGAGAAGGCAGGTACGGGATACTGAGTTGGATGATCAGCCATGATCATATTGAATGACGGTGCAGGCTCGAAGGGCCGAATGGCCTACTGCTGCACCTAATTTCTATGTTTCTATGTAGGCCTCTGTGTAGTGTTGTAGAGCAGAGGGATTTAGGACTACAGGTGCATGGTTCCTTGAAGGTCGAGTCGCAGGTAGATGAGGTGGTCAAAAAGCCTATTAGTACATCAGTCAGAGTATTGAGTATAGACGTTGGGAGAATGTGTCGGAAAGAACTGCAGATGCTGGTCTAAATCGAAGATAGACACAAAATGCTGGAGTAACTCGGCGGGACAGGCAGCATCTCTGGAGAGAAGGAATGGGTGATGTTTCGGGTCGAGACCCTTCTTGAGACTGAAGTTGGGAGGTCATGTTGCAGTTGTATAAGACATTGGTGAGAACGCATTTAGAGTATTGTGTTCAGTTCTGGGCACCATGTTATAGGAAGGATGTTGTGGAGCTGGAAAGGGTACAGAGAAGATTTATGAGGAAGTTACCAGGACTAGAGGGTCTGAGCTACAGGGAGAGGTTGAGCAGGCTGGGACTCTATTCCCTAGAGCGCTAGAGGATGAGGGGTGATCTTATAGAGGTGTATAAAGTCATGAAAGGAATAGATCGGGTAGCCGCACGGAGTCTCTTGCCAGGAGTAGGGGAATTGAGGACCAGAGGACATAGGTTCAAGGTGAAACGAAAAGATGTTAATAGGTATCTGAAGGGTAAACTTTTCACACAAAGACTGGTGGGTGTATGGAACAAGCTGCCAGAGGAGGTAGTTGAGGCAGGAATATTTAAGAAACAGTTAGATACGTGCATGGATAGGATAGGTTTGGAGGGATATGGACCAAACGCGGGCAGGTGGGACTAGTGTAGCTGGGACGTTGTTGACCAGTGTGGGCAAGTTGGGTCTCAGGGCTTGTTTGCACACTATCACCCTATGGTTCTGTGACTCTACAATTGAATAGTCCACAGTGTCCAGATATAGAGTAAAGGGAATAACGTTCAGGGTAAAGCCCGATTAAAGATAGTCCAAGAGTCTCCAGATGGTAGCTCAGGACCGCTCTCTAGTTGGTGAGAGGACGGTTCAATTGCCTGAAGAAACTGTCCCTGAATCTGGGGGTGTGTGCGTTTGTTTTCGCACTTCTGTACCTCTTGCCTGACGGGAGAGGGGAGAAGAGGGAGTGACCGGTGGGGTGAGACTGGTCCGTGATGATGCTGCTGGCCTTGCCGAGGCAGCGCGAGGTGTGGATGGAGTCAGTGGAAGGGAGGTTGGTTTGTGCGATGGTCTGGGCTGCGTCTACAATTCTCTGTAATTTCATGCGGTCTTGTATGGAGCTGTTCCCAAAGCAAGCTGCGATGTATCCTGATAAAATGCTTTCTACGTTGCATCTGTAGAAGTTGGTGAGAGTTGTATGGGACATGCTGCACTTCCTAAGGGGCCTGACCCACTTTCACGACCTAATTCACGACCTCTGCCGACTTTGCCCTGGACTCATACTCACAGCATAGCCGTCACGAGGTCGTAGGTAGGTCGTGATGCTAGTCGTAGTTACTCGTAGAATCAAGTAGGTTGGGGCGTTTTTTTCTAGCATGATGAAAAATGTTCACGTGTAAAATAGTTCGTGAAATAGGTCGTGAAAGTGGGACAGGCCCTTAAGCCAGGGGCCACAGTCTTAGAATACAGGGGAGGCCATTTATGACTGAGGTGAGAAAAAACTTTTCCACCCAGAGAGTTGTGAATTTGTGGAATTCCCTGCCACAGAGGGCAGTGGAGGCCAAGTCACTGGATGGGTTTAAGAGAGTTAGATAGGGGCTAGTGAAATCAAGGGATATGGGGATAAGGCAGGCACGGGTTATTGATTGGGGACGATCAGCCATGATCACAATGAATGGCGGTGCTGGCTCGAAGGGCCGAATGGCCGCCTCCTGCACCTATTTTCTATGTTTCTATGTTTGACCCATATCCCTCTCAACCATTCCTACCCATGTATCTCAATGTTGGGGAGGTCCAGGACAAGGGGTCACAGCTTAAGGCTGAGAAGGACTTTTTTCAAACAGAGAGTGGTGGGTCTCTGGAACTCTCTGCCACAGAGGGTAGTTGAGGCCAGTTCATTGGCCCTGTTTAAGAGGGAGTTAGATGTGGCCCTTGTGGCTAAGGGGATCAGAGGGTATGGACAGAAGGCAGGTACGGGATACTGAGTTGGATGATCAGCCATGATCATATTGAATGGCGGTGCAGCCTCGATGGGCTGAATGGACTACTCCTGCACCTAATTTGTATGTTTCTATCTCCTCAAATGTCTTGTAAACATTGTTAAAATTACCCTGCCTCAATTACCTCCTCTGGCAGCTCGTTCCATACTTCTACCACCCTTTGTGTGAAAATGTTACCCCTCAGGTTCCTAATAAATCTTTACCCCCCCCCCCCCCCCCCACCTTCAACCTACATCCTCCGGTTCTCGATTCCCCTACTCTGGGCAAGAGCCTCTGTCTATTGCCTGATCTATTCCTCTCATGATGTTGTGTACCACTATAAGATCACCCCTCATCCTCTTGTGCTCCAAGAAAAAAAGTCTCCGCCTGCTCAGAGGGACTGACTTTTTTACTCAGTCCCTCGTGCCCACGCAACATCCTCGTAAATCTTCTCTGCGCCCTTTCGAGCTTGACGATATCTTTCCTGTACCATGGTGACCAAAACTGAACATTCCTTCTCTCCGGAAATGCTGCCTGCCCCGCTGAATTACTCCAGCATTTTATGTCTAACAATGCTCTAAATGTGGTCTCACACAACATCTTACATAACTTCTCATAACATAGAAACCTATGGTTTTGAGACTCTACCAAAATTAGGGCGGCACGGTAGTGCAGCGGTAGAGTTGGTGCCTTACAGCCCGCGACCTGGGTTCAATCCCGACCACGGGTGCTGCCTGTACACAGTTTGTTTCATCTCCCTTCGGAGGTTATGAGGAGAAGGCAGGAGAATGGGGTTAGGAGGGAGAGATAGATCAGCCATGATTGAATGATGGAGTAGATTTGATGGGCTGAATGGCCTAATTCTACTCCTATCACTTATGATGAGGAAAACATTCTTTACACAGAGAGTGGTGAGTCTCTGGAATTCTCTGCCGCAGAAGATAGTTGAGGCCAGTTCATTGGCTATATTTAAGAGGGCGTTAGATGTGGCCCTTGTGGCTAAAGGGATCAGAGGGTATGGAGAGAAGGCAGGTACGGGATACTGAGTTGGATGATCAGCCGTGATCACATTGAATGGCGGTGCAGGCTCGAAGGGCCGAATGGCCTACTCCTGCACCTATTTTTCTATGTTTCTATGATCTTATTGTCTCTGTGATCGTGTGGATCTTCGGTTTCCTCCCACACTACAAAGACGTACAGGTTTGTAGGTCAATTGGCTTGGTATGTGTAGTGTAGGATCGCTGGTCGGTGCAGACATGGTGGGCCGAAGGGCCTGTTTCCGCACTGTATCTCTGACGTGTTCAGGCTGCAGATGGTGAATATGTTACGGGCCTGTCCCACTTTCACGACCTAATTCACGACCTTTTTTACTCGCGGACATTTTTTCATCAGGCTACAAAAACGCCCCGACCTACTTGATGCCACGAGTACCTACGACTAGCATCACGGCCTACTACAACCTACCTACGACCATGCTGCGAGTATGAGTCAAGGGCAAACTCGGCAGAGGTCGTGAATTAGGCCGTGAAAGTGGGGGGACAGGCCCTTTACTGGATCACTGGCCTTGTCTGACTTGTTATTGTGTTGGCTTTAAATCTGCCGCCAACTCCAGACTGGGAATAGTTTGAGAGCTCAATTTGGGACACTCGATGCTTGTGATGAGGAAACATAGAAACATAGAAATTAGGTGCAGGAGTAGAGGCCATTCGGCCCTTCGAGCCTGCACCGCCATTCAATATGATCATGGCTGATCATCCAACTCAGTATCCCGTACCTGCCTTCTCTCCATACCCTCTGATCCCCTTTGCCACAAGGGCCACATCTAACTTCCTCTTAAATATAGCCAATGAACTGGCCTCAACTACCCTCTGTGGCAGCCGCATTAGTTGTGGTTAGGATTGCGGGACTACATACTGGCGATGACCTTAAAATTAATACATGCGGAATTGTGATTTAAGCTTAATTTTCTTTCAATTCCCTCCATTTTCTCCCTGCAAATCTTTTGCTGGTGTAAGTAGGGTCGCCAACTTTCTCACTTTCTCCCAAATAAGGGACAAAAAGGTCAAAATACGGGACAAATTCCCGACGGCAGTCCGTTGAGCGACTCGGCCGTGGCTGGGTGAATGATGAGTTGGCCCGGTGTGCTGGACTGCACACAAAGCCCAGCCGGCGGGGCCAGCTGAGGAGTTTTGGCCCCGGGGGCTGCGCGCAAAGTCCGGCGCCCCGTCCAACTCACGAATCGATGATCGGCCGTGAGCAGGTGGTGGATCGGCGGTAAGCGAAGGTCCGAAGGTCGGACTGACAGCTGGCCGGGCTGCCGGGGCTGTGAGCGAGGCGCTGCTGCTGCTGCTGCAGTCCACGGGCTGCACTACGTCAGGACGGGTGAGGCGGGGGCCGGATGTGGCGCTCCGACCCGACAGTCTCCTCAACCCGAGTAGTAGCGGTCAAATACAGGGCGAGGGTGGGCCCGTACGGGGCAAAATGGAGGACATTTAAAGGGGAAATTTTAAGAGTACAAAATCTTTATGTTCCTGTTCGGTTGAAAGGAACCAGTAAAAATTGGAAAGAGCCCTGGTTTTCAAGGGAAATTGGACATCTTGTTCGGAAAAAGAGGGAGATCTACAATAATTATAGGCAGCATGAAGTAAATGATGTGCTTGAGGAGTATAAGGAATGTAAAAAGAATCTAAAGAAAGAAATTAGAAAAGCTAAAAGAAGATATGAGGTTGCTTTGGCAAGTAAGGTGAAAGTAAATCCAAAGGGTTTCTACAGCTATGTTAATAGCAAAAGGATAACAAGGGATAAAATTGGTCCATTGGAGAGACCGAGTGGACAGCTATCTGCAGAGCCAAAAGAGATGGGGTAGATATTGAACAATTTCTTTTCTTCGGTATTCACCAAAGAGAAGGATATTGAACTCTGTGAGGTAAGGGAAACTAGTAGAGTAGCTATGGATACTATGAGTTTCAAAGTAAAAGAAGTACTGGCACTTTTGAAAAATATAAAAGTGGATAAGTCTCCAGGTCCTGACAGGATATTCCCTAGGACATTGAGGGAAGTTAGTGTAGAAATAGCCGGGGCTATGACAGAAATATTTCAAATGTCATTAGAAACTGGAATAGTCCCCGAGGATTGGCGTACTGCGCATGTTGTTCCATTGTTTAAAAAGGGTTCTAAAAGTAAACCTAGCAATTATAGACCGGTTAGTTTGACTTCAGTGGTGGGCAAATTAATGGAAAAGATACTTAGAGATAATATATATAAGTATCTGGATAAAGAGGGTCTAATTAGGAACAGTCAACATGGATTTATGCCTGGAAGGTCATGTTTGACTAATCTTCTTGAATTTTTTGAAGAGGTTACTAGGGAAATTGACGAGGGTAAAGCTGTGGATGTTGTCTATATGGACTTCAGTAAGGCCTTTGACAAGGTTCCTCATGGAAGGTTGGTTAAGAAGGTTCAACTGTTGGGTATAAATGCAGGAATAGCAAGATGGATTCAACAGTGGCTGAATGGGAGAAGCCAGAGGGTAATGGTGGATGGCTGTTTGTCGGGTTGGAGGCAGGTGACTAGTGGGGTGCCTCAGGGATCTGTGTTGGGTCCTTTGTTGTTTGTCATGTACATCAATGATCTGGATGAAGGGGTGGTAAATTGGATTAGTAAGTATGCAGATGATACCAAGATAGGGGGTGTTGTGGATAATGAAGAGGAATTCCAAAGTCTACAGAGTGATTTAGGCCAGTTGGAAAAATGGGCTGAAAGATGGCAGATGGAGTTTAATGCTGATAAATGTGAGGTGCTACACCTTGGCAGGACAAATCAAAATAGGACGTACATGGTAAATGGTAGGGAATTGAAGAATACAGTTGAACAGAGGGATCTGGGAATAACCATGCATAGTTCCTTGAAGGTAGAATCTCATATAGATAGGGTGGTAAAGAAAGCTTTTGGTATGCTAGCCTTTATAAATCAGAGCATTGAGTATAGAAGCTGGGATGTAATGTTAAAATTGTACAAGACGTTGGTGAGACCAAATCTGGAGTATGGTGTACAATTTTGGTCGCCCAATTATAGGAAGGATGTCAACAAAATAGAGAGGGTACAGAGGAGATTTACTAGAATGTTGCCTGGGTTTCAACAGCTAAGTTACAGAGATAGGTTGAATAAGTTAGGTCTTTATTCTCTGGAGCGCAGAAGGTTAAGGGGTGACTTGATAGAGGTCTTTAAAATGATGAGAGGGATAGACAGAGTTAATGTGGACAAGCTTTTCCCTTTGAGAATAGGGAAGATTCAAACAAGAGGACATGACTTTAGAATTAAGGGACAGAGGTTTAGGGGTAACATGAGGGGGAACTTCTTTACTCAGAGAGTGGTGGCGGTGTGGAATGAGCTTCCAGTGGAAGTGGTGGCGGCAGGTTCGTTGGTATCATTTAAAAATAAATTGGATAGGCATATGGATGAGAAGGGTATGGAGGGTTATGGTATGAGTGCAGACAGGTGGGACTAAGGGAAAAAAGTTGTTCGGCACGGACTTGAAGGGCCGAGATGGCCTGTTTCCGTGCTGTAATTGTTAAATGGTTATATGGTTAAACCAATTTAGCCCAACATACGGGATGTCCCGGCTAATACGGGACAGTTGGCGACCCTAGGTATAAGGCTCCATCAAGCTGGCAACCTTAAGATTTGCTGGCAGCACAAAGAGACTGTGTTGGGAAGTTGGAGCCAGTGTATGCCTGAAACAGGGACAGGTTGAGCGTAGGAAGGAATGGCAGATGCTGGTTTAAACCGAAGAGAGACACAAGAAGCTGGAGTAACTCAGCAGGACAGGCTGCATCTCTGGAGGGAAGGAATGGGTGACGTTTCGGGTCGAGGCTCTTCCTCAGGCCACAGTCGGGGGGGAAGGGCAACAAGAGATCTATAGTTTGGCGTGGCCAACATAAAAGCAGGCGTAGGTGGGGCCCAAATTGTCAATTGTGTGCCATCCGCAGGTGATCTTGCACGTTTGTAGCAGAAGTAGTGGAAAAAGCTGTGTGTATGTTTACTCTGAGCTGTCTGTTTTCCCCTGCCTGCCCCGCCAAGGCATCTCTGCTCCATCTGGTTCGCATCCAGTGTTTGATAAAGTCGCAGCACTCCTTTCCAATTTTATTGTTGACGTACATTAACACTTTAGTAGAAGGCGAAGGTTAAAATGGAAGGCCTTTTCAATTGTTGGAGCCCCCTGTCCCCATTGCTCACCCACCTGGGCGGGCACGGTGGTGCAGCGGGTCGAGCTGCTGCCTGAGACCCGCGTTCCATCCTGACCACCGGTGCTACCCGTACGGAGTTTGCACCTTCTCCCCGTGACCTGCGTGGGTTTTCTCCTGGTGCTGGTCTCCAAATCTGAGGAAAGACATTCTTGCCATAGAGGGAGTACAGAGAAGGTTCACCAGACTGATTCCTGGGATGGCAGGGCTTCCATCTGAAGAAAGACTGGATAGACTCGGCTTGTACTCGCTGGAATTTAGAAGATTGAGGGGGGATTTTATGGAAACGTACAAAATACTTAACGGGTTGGACAGGCTAGATGCAGGAAGATTGTTCCCGATGTTGGGGAAGTCCAGAACAAGGGTCGCAGTTTAAGGATAAGGGGGAAATCCTTTAGGACCGAGATGAGAAAAACATTTTTTCACACAGAGGGTGGTGAATCTGTGGAATTCCTAAGGGGTTGGACAGGCTAGATGCAGGAAGATTGTTCCCGATGTTGGGGAAGTCCAGAACAAGGGGTCGCAGTTTAAGGATAAGGGGGAAATCCTTTAGGACCGAGATGAGAAAAACATTTTTTCACACAGAGGGTGATGAATCTGTGGAATTCTCTGCCACAGAAGGTAGTTGAGGCCAGTTCATTGGCTTTATTTAAGAGGGAGTTAGATGTGGCCCTTGTGGCTAGAGGGATCAGGTGGTATGGAGAGAAGGCTGGTACGGGATACTGAGTTGGATGATCAGCCATGATCATATTGAATGGCGGTGCAGGCTCGAAGGGCGTACACCTGCACCTATTTTCTATGTTTCTATGTGCTCCATTTTCCTCCCACACTCCAAAGTTCATACAGGTTTTGTTTGTTAAATCAAAAAAATTAATTCAATTATTAAAAATAATATTTGCAATACAATAACACAAAACAGAACCCACCACCGTAACACAAGACAAAGTAATATCCTAAATAAACTACTATACAACTATGTTACAATCCTTGTCCAGGATGCATTCCACCCCTCCCCCGCGGTGCCCAGTGGTCCCGGAAACCCCCCAGTGTAGTCCCTCTCTAACGCCACCCGGGCGCGGACGTAATCCCCTGAAAAGGGGCGGGCAGCCGGCTCGGGCAGAGCCCTCTTCCGCCCGGCGCCAGGCCCAGGAGCAACCGAGCCAGGACCTCCTCGGCCCAGATGTACAGGTTGGCAGGTTAATTGGCTTGGGTAAAATGGCAAATTGCAGCAGGTCTGACCTGCAGGGGCACCCCAAAAGCAGTGGCCCGTACAGGGATCGAACCCCCGACCTTGGCATTATCAGCACCACGCCCTAACCAACTGATCTAACCGGCCCCCATCTTCTTCAGACTTGCTTTGTCCTATCTTCAAACGATCTGCAGTATAAATTATCTCATTGCAACACTTTGGAAACTTCCAAGATCGTGCATTTTTAAAAAAACCGATAGAAATGCTTGTTAATTATTAACCGGGGACTGGCACCCTCAGCGTAGGCCGCAACCTGCAAAGTAGCTACTCAGTCAACGTGGTAGCCTTGAAAGAAAAAGTGTCTTTATTTACAGCGTATAGAAATGAGCAGTTTTAGGCACTGCAATTCTCTTTATTTGCACAAATCTTCTCACATAGAAACATAGAAAATAGGTGCAGGAGGAGGCCATTCGGCCCTTCGACCCAGCACTGCCATTCATTGTGATCATGGCTGATCGTCCCCTATCAATAACCCGTGCCTGCCTTCTCCCCATATCCCTTGACTCCACTAGCCCCTAGAGCTCTATCTAACTCTCTCTTAAACCCATCCAGTGACCTGGCCTCCACTGCCCTCTGTGGCAGGGAATTCCATAAGTTCACAACTCACTGGGTGAAATTTTTTTTTCTCACCTCAGTCCTAAATGACCTCCCCTTTATTCTAAGACTGTGTGTGGCCCCTAGTTCTGGACTCGCCCAACATTGGGAATATTTTCTTAAAGAAGGAACTGCAGATGCTGGAGAATCGAGGGTTACACAAAAAGCTGGAGAAACTCAGCGGGTGCAGCAGCATCGAAGGAGCTGAAGAAGGAGCTGCACCAGTCTGAAGAAGGGCCTCGACCCGAAACATCGCCTGTCTCCTTCGCTCCTTAGATGCTGCTGCACCCGCTGAGTTTCTCCAGCTTTTTGTGTAACCCATTGGGAATATTTTCCCTGCATCCAGCTTGTCCAGTCCATTTATAATTTTATATGTTTCTATAAGATCCCCCTCGTCCTTCTAAACTCCAGTGAATGCAAGCCTTGGGATTTGCCAGAACGGTTGGGGCGGTCATGGTGGCGCAGCGGGTGGAGTCGCTGCCGCGCGGCGGCGGAGGCCTGCGTTCGATCCGGACCACGGGTGCTGTCTGCACGGAGTTTGCACGTTCTCCCCGTGACCTGCGTGGGTTTTCTCCGGGTTTCCTCCCGCACTGCAGGTTCTGTAGATTAATTGGCTTCGGTAAAATTGTTTTTTTTAAAAATGCGCGTGGGACCGTGCACGGGGATCGCTTGTCTGCATGGGCTCGGTGGGCCGAAGGGCCTGGTTTCCAACCTAAACTACACTAAGCTTCACAAGTGCACAGTGGCGCAGCTGGTGGACCTCACAGCTCAACTACACTGCACGCTGTGACATTTGTCGCTGGAATGACACGGACAGGCACGGCAAACATCTTCATCTCAGCAGGGTCTAAGGAACACTGTGTGATGGAGAGCAGTTGGCTTTTTTTAATATAGAAAATGACGCAGGAAGGTTAAACATTGGCGCGGGACAGCGGGGACATTTCCCCCACCCACTATCTGTTTCACTTTGACATATCGCCGAGCAAGTCGCTCTTCACTGCAAAAATTATCTCCTGTGAATCCCCCCTTACCCCCCACCCCGGTCCAGCAACTTCCTGTCATCTACCGTGCACCTATTTATACTATTCCCGATTTTGCTGAGGTAAAGTTTCGAGAAATGGTGCGGAAACTGGCCCTTCGGCCCACCTTGTCCCCACCAGCCAGTGATCCCCGCACACTAACTCTGTCTTGCACACACCAGGGACAATCTGCACTCAGCCAATTGACCTACAAACCCGCACGTCTTTGTGGAGTGTGGGCGGAAACCGAAGATCTCGGAGAAAGACCCACGCAGGTCGCGGGTAGAATGGACAAACTCCGTGCAGACAGCACCCCGTAGTCTGGGTCGAACCCGGGCGTCTGGCGCTGAGAGGCAGCAAGTCTACCCACTGCACCACCGTCCCACCCTCAAATCTTTCCCCTCACAATCCCCCAACCAGATTCTGCCACCCAGCCACGCATCAGAAGCAAATTTTAACCTTCAAAAGCAGCCTGTCTTTAAAATATAGAGACAAGGGTGGCTTAGTGGTGGAGCAGTGTTGCGTGTACCGAGGTCAAGTGAAAAGCTTTTTGGTTGCGTGCTATCCATCCAACAGAAAGACAATACATGATTACAATCGAGCCGTCCACAGTGTACAGATACACGCTGAAGGGAATCATTTTTAGTGGTAAGATAAAGTACAGTAAAGTCCGATTAAAGATAGTCCGAGGGTGTCCAATGTGGTAGATGGGAGGTCAGGACCGCTCTCCAGTTGGTGAGAGGACGGTTCAGTTACCTGATAACAGCCGGGAAGAAACTGTCCCTGAATCTGAAAGTGAGCATTTTCACGCTTCTGTACCTCTTGCCCGATGGGAGAGGGGAGAAGAGGACCGGGGGTGAGACCAGTCCTTGACTATGCTGCTGGCCTTGCCGAGGCAGCGTGAGGTGTAGATTAAATCGTTAGTTTACTTGATAGAACGGAGATGAGGAAACACTTTTTCACCCAGAGAGTTGTGAGTCTGTGGAATTCTCTGCCTCAGAGGGCGGTGGAGGCCGGTTCTCTGGATGCTTTCAAGAGAGAGCTAGATAGGGCTCTTGTTTGTTTGTTTGTTTTTTGCACAAAGTCCGCAGGCACGGACACTTTTAATTTCACTGCACATCCTGTATGTGTATGTGACGAATAAACTTGACTTGACTTGACTTGAGAGAGCTAGATAGGGCTCTTAAAATTAGCAGAGTCAGGGGATATGGGGGGAAGGCAGGAACGGGGTACTGATTGGGGATGATCAGCCATGATCACTTTGAATGGCGGTGCTGGCACGAAGGGCCAAATGGCCTACTCCTGCACCGTTTGTCTATTGTCTATTGGTCTGGGCTGCGTCCACAACTCTCTGCAATTGCTTGCGGTCGTCGATGGTCTTTGTGCTGGCCCCAGGTAAGATTGAGTGGGAAAAGAATTTGTGTCTCTCGACATGATTGTGCAGAAAGCAAAAAATAGCTTCCCCCTCTGGCTCACTGGATGCAGCGGTTGTTTCGAAGGCAGCAGTCTGCTTTGTCAGTGTTATCGATTCATGCCGTATGCAAAACTAGTGTCAGCAGGGATTCTCCCCAAATGTTTTCTTCAAGAAAAAATCCAAATGAAAAACGCGAATGAATGCAAGTTCAGTAAAGGTCATTTGTTTTTATTCTCTTGTTTCGATGTTCAATTTCTGCGTGCGCCCTGCAGGAATATTTTACTGCCTCAGTTCCTATTTTGATCACTGTCGGGGGGGACAGGTTGTTTCGGTAGTCCCCCTTGCAAAAAGAACATATACTTCCCATTTTCCACCTCGTAACATTATTTAGTTTTTTAATTAATTTTAATTAGAAGCAATTGTACAAAGGTAAAACACTCGGCATCTAAGACTATACAATTATTGTACAGCGCCATTTTTATCTTCATAACCTGAAAATGAAAAAAGAAAAGAAAAAGAGAACAAGAGAGGGAAAAAGTGAGAAGTGAAAAGATAGCTGGACAAAAGCACAAAGGAAAGACCCCTAAACTACCAAAGTAGTGTGTCCGAAAAAAATAAAGATAAAGGGCCTGTCCTACAAGCATGCAACTCCATGCGATGAGCGCGACCTAACGTGGTCGCTTGAGCCGTCCGGCGTCGCGGGGCCGGTCCCACTTCGATCGCCGGAATTGTGCGGAGTTCGTCCCGACATCGCGCGGGGCTCCGAAAAACTGACTATGTTCAAAAATTCCGCACGGCAACATCGCAGTCGCCTCGACGCATTACACACCGCCCCGACATCGTGCCTCCGTGAACCTATCTGTAGGTGCCTCCGTGACCCTCTATGTGTGTGGCACCATGGCCCTGTGTGTGTGTGTGTGTGCCTCTGTGTCCCTCTCTGTGTGCCCCTCTCTGTCCTGGCGAAATTACCTTTAAGACTTCGCTCCAAGTTCGCCTCACTTTGCGCCGCGTTGCGCCACTCACCCGACCTCCGCGCGGCCCCTGCTGCCGGTTTGGTCGCGCTTGCCGCATGCAGGCGCAAGCTGGTGGGAACGGCCCTGTACAGTGGATCACCTGACCTCCGCGCGGCCCCCGCTTCTAGTTTGATCGCGTTCATCGCATGGAGTTGCATGCTGGTGGGACAGGCCCTTAAGAAAAGAGAAAAAGAAAAGTGGAGATATACCAGCCCCTCGTGCCCCCCCCCCCCCCCACCCACCTCATCCAACCCGGGATCGGATTTAATTTAGATTTGTGTTGCGCCATACTATTCTTGTAAGAATTCGGTGAAGGGTGTCCATGTCTTGAGAAATGGACATTGTTTTTCTGCCAAGACAAGCCTAATGTTTTCCAAATGTAGTGTCTCGGACATGTTTGTGATCCACATCTTCACTGTAGGGACTGTTGTCTGTTTCCAAAATTTAAGTATTCGTTTTTTCGCCGTTATCAGGCCATAGTTAAGGAAACGTCTTTAAAATAGTGTTGGCTCAGAACAGGCTTCCCTTCTTACCTGCTTCCCAATAGGAGGCTCAGCTTGCGTTTAAAATTATATGTTTGGTCATCAAACCAGAATGAAGAAAGATACTATCTAGAAACAAGGAACAGCTAGTGGTACCAAGGAAATACACAAAGTCCCGGAGTAACTCAGCGGGTCAGGCAGCATCTTCGTTTAGTTTAGTTTAGAGATATAGCGCGGAAACAGGCCCTCCGGCCCACCGGGTCCGCACCGACCAGCGATCCCCGCACACTAACACTATCCCACACCCACAAGGGATATTTTTTACATTTTCCAAGCTAATTAACCCACAAACCTGCGCGTCTTTGGAATGTGGGAGGAAACCGAAGGTCTTGGAGAAAACCGACACAGGTCACGGGGAGAACGTGCAAACTCTGTACAGACAGAACCCGTAGTCGGGATCGAACCCGGGTCTCCGGCGCTGCATTCGCTTCAAGGCAGCAACTGTACCGCTGCGCCACCGTGACTGCCGTGACTCTCCGGAGAACGTGGACAGGTACAAAGTGCTGGAGTAACTCAGCGGGTCAGGCAGCAACTCTGTGGAGAACGTGGACAGACAGGTACAAAGTGCTGGAGTAACTCAGCGGGACAGGCAGCATCTCTGTGGAGAACGTGGACAGACAGGTACAAAGTGCTGGAGTAACTCAGCGGGTCAGGCAGAATCTCTGGAGAATGTGGACAGGTACAAAGTGCTGGAGTAACTCAGCGGGACAGGCAGCATCTCTGTGGAGAACGTGGACAGACAGGTACAAAGTGCTGGAGTAACTCAGCGGGTCAGGCAGCATCTCTGTGGAGAACATGGACAGACAGGTGCAAAGTGCTGGAGTAACTCAGCGGGTCAGGCAGCATCTCTGTGGAGAACGTGGACAGACAGGTACAAAGTGCTGGAGTAACTCAGCGGGACAGGCAGCATCTCTGTGGAGAACGTGGACAGACAGGTGCAAAGTGCTGGAGTAACTCAGCGGGTCAGGCAGCATCTCTGTGGAGAACGTGGACAGACAGGTACAAAGTGCTGGAGTAACTCAGCGGGTCAGGCAGCATCTGTGGAGAAGAGTCAAGAGTGTTTTATTGTCATATGTCCCAGATCGAACAATTAGTCTCTTACTTGCTGCAGCACAACAGGATATGTAAATATAGTACACTGTAAACAATATAATAAACGAGAAAAAAATGTTCAGTGTGTTACATATATACATTACATATGTGTACATACATACGTACATGTACACACACACGCACACATATGTACACATCAAAAACAAACAAGCAATAATAGTGCACTAATAACAACAATAGTCCTAGTTTCTGGGCAGTGGGCAGGTGCTATAGACCTGCACGGGAAGGTAGACGTTCCCGCCTCCACGAGGCTCGGGCAGATGGGGCTCGTCCGTCAGCCTGGGAAGGCAGTCCATCTAGGAGAGGGGAGACTCTGATTTAAAACCTCCACTGCCTTGTGGCCACATCTTGAGGGAATGCGACTCCTCCTAATTGATAAATCAGACCAATTCTTAACGAGTTGGTCTTCATTTGTCGATTTTTTGGAAGCATATGGTGCAACAAAATCGTAGAAGCTAAAGGGCCTGTCCCACCAGCATGCAACTCTATGCGATGAACGCGATCAAACTAGAAGCGGGGGCCGCGCGGAGGTCTGATGATCCCCTGTACAGGGCCGTTCCCACCAGCATGCACAACCAAACCGGCAGTCGGGGTCGCACGGAGGTCGGGTGAGTGGCGCAACGCGGCGCAAAGTGAGGCGAACTTGGAGCGAAGTCTAAGGTAAGTTCGCCAGGACAGAGAGGGGCACACAGAGAGGGACACAGAGGCACACACACAGAGAGGGCCACGGAGCCACACACATAGAGGGTCACGGAAGCACTTACAAATAGGTTCACGGAGGCACGATGTCGGGGCGGTGTGTAATTGTCGAGGCGACTGTGAGCTGACAAGCCGTTGCCGCGCGGAATTTTTGAACATAGTCAGTTTTTCGGAGCCCAGCGCGATGTCGGGACGAACTCGGGACGAACTCCGCACAATTCCGCACGGCTCCGGCGATCGAAGTGGGACCGGCCCCGCGACGCCGGACGGCTCAAGCGACCACGTTAAGTCGCGCTAATCGCATAGAGTTGCACGCTAGTGGGACGGGCCCTTAACTGTGAGGCATGGTCAAGAATATAGATAACGATCTCCTTAATCTCTTACTTTCTGCTTTCTCTTTCTCTTCTTTTCAATTTTCTTCTTTCACATTTTTATTCCTTTTCACACACTATATATCACACGTTTCTCTATCTTTTATTATCTATTCTCTCTTTTTATTTTTCATTATTAAAAAAAAAAATAAGAAGCTGTACATAAACTCTTTGGAAGGAGTAGGATGGGGGCCCACAGTCCTGTTTATATCCACGGGTCGATGGCTGAAAGGGTCAAGAGCTTCAAATTCCTGGGCGTGCACATCTGTGAAGATCTTTCCTGGTCCGAGAACACAGATGCAATTATTAAGAAAGCTCATCAGCGCCTCTACTTCCTGAGAAGATTATGGAGAGTCGGTCTGTCAAGGAGGACTCTCTCTAACTTCTACAGGTGCACAGCAGAGAGCTTGCTGACCGGTTGCATCGTGGCTTGGTTCGGCAACTTGAGCGCCCTGGAGAGGAAAAGACTACAAAAAGTAGTAAGCACTGCCCAGTCCATCATCGGCTCTGACCTTCCTTCCATCGAGAGGATCTATCGCAGTCGCTACATCAAAAAGGCTGGCAGCATCATCAAGGACCCACACCATCCTGGCCACACACTCATCTCCCCGCTACCTTCAGGTAGAAGGTACAGGAGCCTGAAGACTGTAACGTCCAGGTTCAGGAATAGCTACTTCCCCACAGCCATCAGGCTATTAAACCTGGCTCGGACAAAACTCTGAACATTAATAGTAAGATTAAACGAGAACTTGCCAGTTTGAAGTTTGATCTTTATTTTATGAGGAGTTACGATGAGGGATTACGTGAAGACCCCGCCAGCACGCATGCGCGACATTCTTCAAAGCAGTGGTGTGAAATCACAGAACAAAAAACAGTCTCAATGACTGACATAGTAAGAGAAAAAAGAGAACTTTCATACCAGGTGATCTTTATAATAGAGGGTTGGGAGCGGAGGGCACGTAATCCCTCATCGTAACTCCTCATAAAATAAAGATCAAACTTCAAACTGGCAAGTTCTCGTTTAATCTTACTATTTTACTTCGGAGTCACGTGAGTGACTACGTGAAGATTTCAAAGCTCTGTGATTTCATGCCCTGGAAGCTCCATGCTCACACACCGCTAAAGCTGGGATAAGAGGATGGACGTGATTCAGACAAGACACTGGCTGAAAAACAAAACAGGTATTTATTCATACCAAACACAATATTGTGTCCCAAAAGGGTTATTTAACTGGCAGCACTTAAGATCCTCCCTGCATAATTGTCAGGGGAGGTCACGGGTTTGTTATAAAAGCGGTGGAAGGTTCTCTTATTGTTCCAACCCGCTGTGGCCAGGATGTGATCCAGTGGTACCTCCATCCTTCTAGCCGCCGAGGTGGATGCTGCCCTGGTGGAGTGAGATTTATACACATTAGTATCCACCCCCGCCGCATCCAGTACCACCCTTAACCATCTGGAAATGGTTTGCACCGTGACCCTGTGATGAGGCTTCTTGTGACTGACAAGCAAAGCTGTTTCCGTGCCCCTTAGATCTTTAGTGACTGAAATGTATCGCAGAATCAATGTAACGATACAAAGACGAGTGTCCGCTGGGTAACCCAGGAACTCCAAAGTATGTCCAGACACTCCGGGTCGATCTTGCTTCAATAGTCCCTGCACCTGGAATGTGATTTTCCCACTGGTAATTGCCATGGCATCCAGACTGAGTTTGTGCAGGGACTGGACCCGTTGCGCCGTGATCAGTGCCATTATCATGACCATTTTGTAGGTTAATTTGGCCAAAGGGAGTCCCGTGTTCGGTGTCCATCCTCGCAGCATCGTCAATACCGTGCTGATGTCCCAGGTATGGCTATATCTGGGCCTGGGGGGATTAGAATTAAATATTCCCCGCATAAATTTGGATACCAGGGGATGTGACCCAATTCCCAATTGGTCACTCCCCTTGCCCAAGTAAGACGATAGGGCACTCCTGGCACAGTTAATGGCGCTGTAGCTTAAACCCTCATCGTAATGAAGGGTAGCCAGAAACTCCAGCACTTCTGTGATGGTGGCGGTTTCGTATGTAGTTTTAGTAGTCACGCAGAATCTTTCCCACTTCCTGATGTAGGTCAAGTACTGCTTCCTTGTGGACTCTCTGCAGGCTCCCGTGATAGTATCAATGGTCCTGTTGGAGAGTCCGAGTCCATGAAGTGGCCGTTTTAAAGTCTGCAGATTAACAAATCCATACGATCATGACATGGATGACTTTCTCCTGTAACAGGATGAACAAGCAGGCTTGGTCTTTTATTCACCCTGACACAGGGTTCTGTGGCCATCTTTTGTACCAGAGGGAACCATGGTTGAGTAGGCCAGTCGGGCACTACCAAGATACCCGATGCGGAGTCTTGCTTGATTTTTTGCAAGACCCGACTGATGAGGCAGAAAGGGGGGAAAGCGTAGAAAAACAAATCCCCCCAGTGTAGCGAGAAAGCATCCATCGCTACCGCCCCCGGGTCTGGCTCCAAAGCAACATACGTTGGTAGTTGGTGATTTAGCCTGGACGCGAAAGGGTCGATATCTGGTGTCCCATAACGTTCTACAATATCTGTAAACACTTTCCGATCCAACATCCATTCTATGTTGTCGTTGAATTTCCGTGATCTGGTGTCTGCCACTGTGTTTAGTTTACCTGGTAGGTAAGTTGCAGAGATCCAAATTCCTCTTTGCAGACACCAGTGCCAGATATTGTTGGCCAATTCATCACACGATATCGACTTTACACCGCCCATGTGGTTAATATAGGCTACCACCGTGGTGTTGTCAATCTGTAGTCTAACATGAACTTTGTGCATGTTAGTGCAGTATGCTTTAAGTCCGTGAAATGCTGCGAGCATTTCTGAATAGTTAATCCCTAAGTTTTTAAATAGGGTTAACTCTGGTGCACTCCATCTACCTCCACAGCTAGAGGTAGTGTTAGTAGCTCCCCACCCTTTGGCACTGGCATCCGTTTGTAAGGTGATCGAGGGATTGGCGATAGTCATGGGTTTGGAACAATTTTGGGCATTACCCATCCACCAATATAGTTCAGCTTTTGCCTTTTCTGGAATTTTCATGGGCCTATCAAAATGGCCAGCATGATTTTTGAGCGCCGTAATTTTTGCTCTTTGTAAATTTTGGTAATGTAAGGGCCCATATTGTGCTGCAGGAAATGCAGCTACTATCTTCCCAATCACCCTGGCCACCTGCCGAATGGATGGGACCTTAATGCCAAAGAGGCTCCTGCAAGCCTCTATCAGGTCTTCCACCCTGCTTGGTGGTAACGTGACAGACATTTGCACTGAGTCAATAATGAACCCCAAATATTTCATGGTGGTAGAGGGTTCCAATATTGATTTATCTGGATGTATCGTAAACCCCAGCATCTGAAAAATATGTTTCGTGGCTGTGACTGCCAAAGTAGCCATTTCCAAATTCTCCCCCACTATGAGGATGTCATCAAGATAGGCCATAACAGTATGATTCTGTTTCCTTAAATAGGCCAAAGCTGGTTTCAATATCTTGGTAAACAATCTGGGTGCTGACGATAGCCCATTAGGCAAAGCTTTATATTGCCATAATTGTCCCATCCAGATAAATTTTAAGTATTTCCTATGATCCTTGTGTATGGGTACTGAATAGTATGCATCTTTAAGGTCAACGCATGCCATGTAGTACCTATTGGCTACAAGCTGAGTAGCAGTGTCGAAGGTGTCCATTTTAAAATGAATATACTGGACAGAAGTATTCAGGTCGGTCAAATCTATGATGATGCGGCACCCGCCATCTTTTTTGTTTTTAGTGAATATATTAGACACGAACTCCTGAGGTTCTTTAAAGGCCTTTTCAATTACCCCTTTTTCTATTAACCTCTGTAGTTCAGCATGCCCTGCTGCCTTATCTCTATGAGAAAGGACGAATTTCCGACTAGGCGCATGCTGTACCGGTGTAGGGAGTTCGTGAATAAATTCAATTTTGTAGCCCTGAATACTCCTGAGTATATAAGGGTCAGAGGTAAAAGTGAGCCAATTCTCGAGGAACATGTGCAACCTGCCCCCTATGCAGAGTGAATTTAGGTCAGTAGTGTTCTTGGGGATCCCAGACCCACCTACCTCCATGGTTACTGCCGGTGTGGAGGTTTCTGCCCTTGCTTCCTCGGCTGGTTGTAGGTGTTCTGGGAGTGGCGCATCTTCCAAGGAGGCCGGCCTGGGCCTTGGCCTAAAAAAGACCGTTGTGCAGGTATGCCGGCCTTCGAGCTTTCACCACCGGCAGACCTGTTAGGGTAACTATGCCCGGTGGGTGCGTAGGGGTGCGTTCTGTGTGGGTGATGAGGCTTAGTGTACCCAGGTACTTTAATAAGGCCCAAAGCCTTAGCCTCCTCGTCAAGATCTTTTACCTGTTTGGGGAGATCTTCCCCGAATAACAGGCTTGGAGGCTGCGTCTTCCCAGGCTTGCATAACCCCGCGAACTTGGGGTTAAGCGCCGGCTTTATAATGCTTTTCCTGAAATTGTTAATTTCATACTGTGTATTGCACAGTAAGGCCAAAGCATCTTGCAGCTCTTGCGGCATATCCACTCCCACTGCTGTTCTGGCTACTGCAGTAATCCCTGCGGTTAGGAGCTTCAGGATCTTCTGAAGTTTCATCTCCTGCCCTCTACTTGAGGGGCTCATGTTCCCCCATATCGGGTTGTTCACCGCGGGCACATTTAACGATTTGCAGTTTTCTGGCGCCAAATATTTATCTGCTGTGGCATTGATGGCCTGTTCCTGAAGTTGGTTGGTGGCCATATAATCAATGCTAGCAGCCAGCTTGGGGTGGATGGGTAGGCCCTTCTGGTGGGGCATGGAATGTTTGCTCACCATATCCATATAATCTTCACACACCCCTGACGCTGCAGGTGCTTCAGCCAACTCTCCCTCTTCTGGGTCAGCCCAGTTCTGACCCTCAATGCTCCCCTGTATAGAAGGGGATACATTAGGCAGTCCTCGAAAGGAACTTGCCGTGGGCCTACTAGGGGTCCCACTGTGATCCTGCCCCTGCTGTAACAGGTCACGTTGGAGCATCTGCTCCATCAGCCGCTCAATGCGGTCAAGGCGACCTCCGTCGCTACCAGCGAGCGGGGTGCCCTCGGGACCGGACTCCCCTGAGTCCGCCCCGGCTGACTTCCGGGTAGTTTTCCCCGACCGTGGCGTACCAACGGTCTCAAAGTCCGAAAAGTCGGGAGCTGCAGGTGGAACCTGAAGCTCTGGAGAAGCGGTTCTCCGCTGGCTGCTGTCCTTAGCCGCTGATTTGGCCGCCGCTCTCTTACTCTTTCTCCCTTCCATTATGGTCGACTCACTCCTTCGGTGAGACTTACCTGGCGTGAGCTTTTTAAACTCACGCTGGAGGAGCCCCGCTCCTCCCGACCGTCGCTTCCGCATGCGTACGACGATATGTCGCGCATGCGTGCTGGCGGGGTCTTCACGTAGTCACTCATGTGACTCCGAAGTAAAATACCCCTTTATCTGTTATTTGCACTTTATCGATTTATTCATTCATGTGTGCATTTACGTATATAATGGTATATGGACACACTGATCTGTTTTGTAGTCAATGCCTACTATGTTCTGTTGTGCTGAAGCAAAGCAAGAATGTCATTGTCCTATCAGGCACACATGACAATAAACTCACTTGAACTATATGGATAGATGACGTTTGTGTTCAAAGCATCTCCAGAATTTTCTCCAGAGATGCTGCCTGACCCTCTGAGTTACTCCAGCACTTTGTGTCTTTTTTTCAGTTGGCGTGGGGGGGGGGGCAGATTATCTCCCCCCGGCGGCATACCAGAGGTTGAGAGTTGGCACGGTGGCTGCTGCCTCACAGCGCCAGGGACCCGGGTTTGATCCTGACAGCGGGTGCTCGACTGTAATGATTTTGTACGTGTTCCCCCCCCCCCCCCGTGACCTGCGTGGGTTTTCTCCGAGATCTTTGGTTTCCGCCGACACGCTAAACCCGTGGGTTTAGTGGGTTAATTGGCTTGGTTTAAATGTAAAATTGTCCCTAGATGTAGAATAGCGTCAGTGTCAGATACTTTCAAGAGAGAGCTAGATAGGGCTTTTAAAGATAGCGGAGTCAGGGGATATGGGGAGAAGGCAGGAACGGGGTACTGATTGGGGATGATCAGCCATGATCACATTGAATGGCGGTGCTGGCTCGAAGGGCCGAATGGCCTACTCCTGCACCGATTGTCCATTGACTCCCTCCTTCCTCTCCCACAGCCCACTGTCTCTGCCTCTTCCTTTCTTCTTCCCGCCCCCCCCCCACCCCCAAATCAGTCTGAAGAAGGATCTCGACCCGAAACGTCACCTGTTCCTTCGCTCCATGGATGCTGCCGCACCCGCTGAGTTTCTCCAGCATATTTGTCTACCTTCAATTTTTCCAGCATCTGCAGTTCTTTCTTAAATGTACCGCTGGGTGTAAGCTAAGTGGAGTTTATTGTCATTCGGCCTACTCCTGCACCTATTGTCTATTGTACGGGGATCTCTGGTCGGTGAGGGCTGAGTGGGCCGAAGGGCCTGTTTCCGTGCTGTATCTCCAAACTAAACGAAGGTCAACTCCTGCCGTGACTGATGGTCATGCTGAACTCTGAAAACCTATCCGCATCGCCTCCGCCCTTCGTAGACAGAAACCCCCCACTCTCTGAACTCAACCTCGACTCCTTGCCCGGTAAGCCATTAATGATTTAATCTTGCAGCACGCAGGCAGTTTGGTGGCCTCGATGAGATTAGTTTAACCCCGTGCTGCTTTCAGGAAGTGAGTTCCAGATTGCATCAACCTATTTCTAATATCCCCTTCGATACTTCTCGCACCATCTGGCATTCTGGTTGTCGATCGTCGCCACGGCAGAAGCAGCTCAGTTTTGTTAGAATTATCCAACTTTCTCCAACGTGACGGCGTGGGTTTCACACAATAGACAATAGGTGCAGGAGGGGGCCATTCGGCGCTTTGAGCCAGCACCACCATTCAGTGTGATCATGGCGGAGCATCCCCAATCAGTACCCTGTTCCTGCCTTCTCCCCATATCCCGTGACTCCGCTATCTTTCAGAGCCCTATCTAGCTCTCTCTTGAAAGTATCCAGAGAACCGGCCTCCACCGCCCTCTGAGGCAGCGAATTCCACAGACTCACAACTCTCTGTCAGAAAACGTGTTTCCTCGTCTCCGTTCTAAATGGCTTACACCTTATTCTTAAACTGTGGCCCCTGGTTCTGGACTCCCCCAAACATGTTTCCTGCCTCTAGCGTGTCCAAACCCTTAATAATCTTATATGTTTCAATAAGATTCCCACTCATCCTTCTAAATTCCAGAGAATACAAGCCCAGCTGCTCCATTCTTTCAGCATATGACAGTCCCGCCATCTCGGGAATTAACCTTGTAAACCTACACTGCACTCCCTCAATAGCAAGAATGTCCTTCCTCAAATTAGGGGACCAAAACTGCACACAACACTCCAGGTGTGGTCTCACTAGGGCCCAGTACAGCTGCAGAAGGACCTCTTTGCTCCTATACTCAACTCCTCTTGTTATAAAGGCCAACATGCCATTCGCTTTCTTCACTGCCTGCTGTACCTGCATGCTTACTTTCAGTGACTGATGAACAAGGACCCCCCCCCAGATCCCGTTGTACTTCCCCTTTTCCCAACGACACCATTTAGATAGTAATCTGTCTTCCTGTTTTTGCTACCAGAGTGGATAACCTCACATTTTTTCTCTGGGTACTCCGGTTTCTGCCCACATTCCAAAGACACGCAGGTTAATTAACAAACCGTAAACATCCGCCAGTGTGACGGATGCAAAGAATATGCATACGGCCTTTTATTCTAAGAATAAAGGGGAGGCCATTTAAAACTGAGATGAGAAAAAACTTTTTCACCCAGAGAGTTTAAGAAAGAACTGCAGATGCAGGAA
Organism: Raja brachyura; assembly: GCA_963514005.1. The sequence goes on from CAUPSL010001392.1 coordinate 26,075, forward strand.
AAATTGAAGGTGGACAAAAATGCTGGAGAAACTCAGCGGGTGAGGCAGCATCTATGGAGCGAAGGAATAGGTGACGTTTCGGGTCGAGAAACGTCACCTATTCCTTCGCTCCATAGATGCCGCCTCACCCGCTGAGTTTCTCCAGCATTTTCGTCCACCGTCACCCAGAGATTTGTGATTTTTGTGGATTTCTCTGCCACAGAAGGCAGTGGAGGCCCATTCACCGGATTAATTTAAAAGAGAGTTAGATAGAGCTCTCGGGGGCTAGCGGAATCAAGGGATATGGGGAGAAAGGCAGGCACGGGTTACTGATTGTGGATGATCACAATGAATGGCGGTGCTGGCTCGAAGGGCCGAATGGCCTCCTCCTGCACCTATTGTCTATTGTGATGTTTCAGGTCGGGACTCTTCTCCAGAGAGCATCCATGTACGGTAATACCTGATCTGTTTGCGTAGCTCACAAGGCAAACATCCCGCTCACCCTGCCCCCATTCACGCAGCCTCAGAACGGCAACCGACATCATTGAGGATCACTCACACCGGGGTCATTCTCTCTTCTCCCCTCTCCCTTCAGTCAGAAGATGTCAAAGCTTGAAAGCGCATACCCCACCGGATTGAGGAACTGCTTCTTCCCCTCTCAGTCTGAAGCAGGGTCACAACCCCGAAATGTCACTTATCCATGTTCTCCAGAGATGCTGCCTGATCCGCTGAGTTACTCCAGCACGCTGTGTCTTTTAGTGTCGTTTTAGGGCGGCACGGTGGCGCAGCGGTCGAGTTGCTGCCTTACAGCCCCAGAGACCCAGTTTCTATCCTGACTGCGGGTGCTGCCTGCACGGAGTTTGTACGTTCTCTCCCCGTGAGCGCGTGGGGTTTCTCCGGGTGCTCCGGTTTTCACCCACGTTCTCAAGGCAGGTGCGGGTTTGTCGGTTAATTGGCCCGCTGTGAATCACCCCCAGTATGTCGGAAGTGGGGGTGACGTAGAACCCGTGTGAACGGGGTGATCGATGGTCAGCCTGAACTCGGTGGGCCGAAGGGCCTGTTGCCCAGCTGTGCAGAGTCGCAGAGAGAGACATAGAGTCACACAGCACGGAAACAGGCCCATCGGCCCAACTTGCCCATGCAGACCACAATGAAGAAGGCTCTCGACCCAAAGTGTCACCCATTCATGTTCACCAGAGATGCTGCCCGACCAACTGAGTTGCTCCAGTACTTTGCGGCGTTTTGCCCCATCTACACTCGTCGATGCCCCATACACTGTTGCCCCATCAACATCTACAACCCGATGTTGGGGGAAGTCCAGAACAAGGGGTCACAGTTTAAGGATAAGGGGGAAGTCTTTTAGGACCGAGATGAGAAAAAAGAAATTCACACAGAGAGTGGTGAATCTGTGGAATTCTCTGCCACAGAAAGTAGTTGAGGCCAGTTC
>CAUPSL010001392.1:30000-82500 GCA_963514005.1 Raja brachyura
GAAGATTGTTCCCAATGTTAGGGAAGTCCAGGACAAGGGGTTGCTGTTTAAGGATATGGGGGAAGTCTTTTAGGACCGAGATGAGAAAATCATTTTTCACACAGAGAGTGGTGAATCTGTGGAATTCTCTGCCACAGGAGGTAGTTGAGGCCAGTTTGTTGGCTATATTTAAGAGGGAGTTAGATGTGGCCCTTGTGGCTAAAGGGATCAGGGGGTATGGAGAGAAGGCAGGTACAGGATACCGAGTTGGATGATCAGCCATGATCATATTGAGTGGCAGTGCAGGCTCGAAGGGCCGAATGGCCTACTCCTGCACCTATTTTCTATGTTTCTAGGTTTCTATGATAGTGTTAGCGTGTGGGGATCGCTGGTCGGTGTGGACCCGGTGGGCCGAAGGGCCTGTTTCCGCGCTGTGTCTCTAAACTCTAGAAGCCAAGGGTCCAGTCGCAATGATGAGTGCTGACTCCCAAGTTCCACGAGTTTGGTGATGATGGTGTTAAAAGCAGAGCTGTAGTCTATGAATAGAATGTAGCAAGAAAGAACTGCAGACGCTGGTAAAATCAAGGTAGACCCAAAATGCTGAAGTAACTCAGCAGGTCAAGCAGCATCTCTGGAGAGAAGGAATGGGCGACGTTAAACCTGCCTCACCCGCTGAGTTCCTCCACCATTCAGTCTGTACGTCTTTGGAGTGTATCTGAGTTTCTCCAGCAGTTTGTGTCTTATCTTCTGTACTATCTATTACACTGCAAGGGCAAGGAAGCGAGCGGGTAAGATCATCTCTGACCCCTCTCACCCTGCCCACAAACTCTTTGAATCACTTCCCTCTGGAAGGCGACTCCGGACTGTCAAAGCCGCCACAACCAGACATCAAAACAGCTTTTTTTCCATGTCTCCCGCCCCCCCACCTCCACATGTGTCTGAAGAAGGGTCTTGACGCGAAACGTCACCTATTTCCTTCGCTCCATAGATGCTGCCTCACCCGCTGAGTTCCTCCAGCATTTTTGTCGGCCTTCGTTTTTTCCACAAGTTCTACTCGATAACCAAAAATCTGTAGCCTCTTTTTGCTCTGGTATTTTATTTAATTCACATGTTTAATCAATAATGTTTTATTATTAATGTTTAATGTTTTATGCATCATTCCTAACTGTCAATGTGCGTCGTCACTTGCGGGCGGAGCACCAAGGCAAATTCCTTGTATGTGATTACTTGGCCAATAAACTTATTCATTCATTCGTTCGTTCTACGTTCCTTTTCCACTGTGATCTTGTCGATGGACACTTCGTAGAATTCCACCGCCTCTCATCTTGCAAACTAAAAGGTCACGAGCTAGTATCTGAAACCAGTTGCTTTTGTAAAATCAGATTTATTTCAACATTGTTTTTTATTTTTCCGCTGCGGCAAGCAATGTTATTTGTCTTGCATTGATGACAATGAACCCGTAGGTTGATGCCACTGGCTTTATCAATGCATCCGATCATTTCATTTTTTTTTTCCAGTCTTATTGTTGTTTCTCTGATGAACCCCCTTGGAAATTAGTGAGCTATCTTGTGTCTTGTGTCTCCGTGAGAACCTGTGGGCCGAAGGGCCTGTTTCCGAGCTGCATCGCTAAACTAAATTAGCCGCAGGGAGAAGGTACAAACTCTGTACAGACTGCACCCATAGTAAATAGACAAAAATGCTGGAGAAACTCAGCGGGTGCGGCAGCGTCTATGGAGCGAAGGAATAGGCGACGTTTCGGGTCGAGACCCTTCTTCAGAAGGAGGAAACCGAAGATCTCGGAGATAAACCCACGCAGGGCACGGGGAGAACGTACATAGAAACATGGAAATTAGGTGCAGGAGTAGGCCATTCGGCCCTTCGAGCCTGCACCGCCATTCAATATGATCATGGCTGATCATCCAACTCAGTATCCCGTACCTGCCTTCTCTCCATACCCTCTGATCCCCTTAGCCACAAGGGCCACATCTAACTCCCTCTTAAATATAGCCAATGAACTGGCCTCAACTACCCTCTGTGGCAGAGAGTTACAGAGACCCACCACTTTCTGTGTGAAAAAATTCCTTCTCATCTCGTTCCTAAAGGATTTCCCCCTTATCCTTAAGCTGTGACCCCTTGTCCTGGACCTCCCCAACATCGGGAACAATCTTCCTGCATCTAGCCTGTCCAACCCCTTAAGAATCTTGTAAGTTTCTATAAGATCCCCTCTCAATCTCCTAAATTCTAGAGAGTATAAACCGAGTCTATGCAGTCTTTGTTCATAAGACAGTCCTGACATCCCAGGAATCAGTCTGGTGAACCTTCGCTGCACTCCCTCTATGGCAATAATGTCCTTCCTCAGATTTGGACAATGATAATGTCCTTCCTCCAGATTTGGACAAAATCCGTACAGACAGCACCCGTAGTCGGGATGGAACCCGGGTCTCCAGTGCGGACTCGGTGGGCCGAAGGGACTGTTACTGCGCTGTTCCTAAACTGAAGTGTCCAAACACAAAACGTTTCCTATCCATGTTCGCCAGTGAACGGTCTCGACCCGAAACGCCACCTATTCCTTCGCTCCATAGATGCTGCCTCACCCGCTGAGTTTCTCCAGCATTTTTGTCCACCTTTGATTTTTCCAGCATCTGCAGTTCTTTCTTAAATGCAACGCACACCATAATAAGGAGCGGGTGGCAATTAACCGACCGGTCTCCCAGTCACTGAGGTGTGGGAGGAAATCCGCGGACACGGTGGCGCAGCGGCAGAGTTGCTGCCTCACAGCGAATGTAGCGCCAGGAGACCCGGGTTCCATCCCGACTACGGGTGCTGTCTGTACAGAGTTTGCACGTTCTGCCTGGGTTTTCTCCAAGATCTTCGGTTTCCCCCCACACTCTAAAGACGTACAGGTTTGTGGGTTAATTGGCTTGGTATAAGTGAAAGTATTGTCCCCAGTGGGTGTAGGATAGTGTTAGTGTGCGGGGATTGCTGGTCGGCACGGACTCGGTGGGCCGAAGGGCCTGTTTCCGCGCTGTTTCTCTAAACTGAAACCGGAACACCCGAGGGAAACCCATGTGTACCTGAGGGGTAACGTTTTTGCACAAAGGGTGGTGGATGTATGGAATGAACTGCCATGAGGAAGTGTGTATAGGAAGTGAACTGCAGATGCTGGTTTACACCAAATATAGACACAACATGCTGGAGTAACTCAGCGGGACAGGCAGCGTCTCTGGAGAGAAGGAATGGCCGAAGAAGGGTCTCGACCCGAAATGTCACCCATTCCTTCTCCCCAGCGATGCTGCCTGTCCCGCTGAGTTACTCCAGCATTTTGTATCTTGCCGGAGGCGGGGTAGTTGTGACAGGTAGTAAGAAACATTTGGGCAGGATAGGACAGGTCCCCTAATTTGGGGAAGGTCATTCTTGCTATTGAGGGAGTGCAGCGTAGGTTCACAAGGTTAATTCCAGGGATGGCGGGACTGTCATATGCTGAGAGAATGGAGCGGCTGGGCTTGTACACTCTGGCATTTAGAAGGATGAGATGGGATCTTATTGAAACATAAGATTATTAAGGGTTTGGACACGCTAGAGGCAGGAAACATGTTCCCGATGTTGGGGGAGTCCAGAACCAGGGGCCACAGTTTAAGAATAAGGGGTAAGCCATTTAGAACGGAAAACGAGGAAACACTTTTTCTCACAGAGAGTTGTGAGTCTGCGGAATTCTCTGCCTCGGAGGGCGGTGGAGGCCGGTTCTCTGGATCTTTTCAAGAGAGAGCTAGATAGGGCTCTTAAAGATAGCGGAGTCAGGGGATATGGGGTGAGGGCAGGAACAGGGTACTGATTGGGGATGATCAGACATGATCACATCGAAGGGCCGAATAGCCTACTCCTGCACCTATTGTCTATTGTCTATTGCCTAAGAGGGAGTTGGGCCAAAGGCAGAAGTGGTGGGACGAGTGTAGATGGGGCATGTTGGTTGGCGTGGGCAGGTCGGGCCTGTGACTCGATGACTTTTCTCCTCCCTTCTGCAATTATTCTGAAGACGTCGCCTGTCCGCGTTCCTTCCACTGATGCTGCCTGACCCGCTGAGTTACTCTCGCACTTTCGTGGCTTTGAGTCGCAAAATCTCATTGTGTTCAGTCATTCTCTCTTTAATTATAGACTCGACTAATATCCCAGTGACAGACGGGAGGCAGGTCGTATTATAATTCCCGGATTTAACTCCCTGTGCGCCGATCTTAAATCTAAACGAGCAAGGGATGGGCGACACAGCGGTAGAGTTGCTGCCTCACAGCGCCAGAGACCCGGGTGAAAAAGTTTTTCCTCATCCCAGTTATAAATGGCCTACCCCTTTAAATCTTCGACTGTGGTCCCCGTTCCTGGAATATGTGAATATGCAATTCTGTTCCATTCTGTTTTGTAGTATTTTTCCACAATTCGCAAGCATAGAAACATAGAAATTAGGTGCAGGAGTAGGCCATTCGGCCCTTCGAGCCTGTACCGCCATTCAATATGATCATGGCTGATCATCCAACTCAGTATCCCGTACCTGCCTTCTCTCCATACCCCCTGATCCCTTTAGCCACAAGGGCCACATCTAACTCCCTCTTAAATATAGCAACTCCCTCTTAAATATAGCATTGCCACTTTTCATTTCACTGCACATCTCGTATGCGTATGTGACGAATAAACTTGACTTGACGACATTGGGAACGTTTTTCTTGCATCTTTTCCTGCATTTTTCCGGTCCTTGTATAATTTTATATGTTTCTACAAGATCCCCTACACACTAAGGACAAATTTACAGAGATCCGATTAACATACAAACCCGCACGAGCATGTTTTGGTATGTGGACAGTAAACAATAGACAATAGGTACAGGAGTAGGCCATTCGGCCCTTCGAGCCATCACCGCCATTCAATGTGATCATGCTGGAAAGAAACCTGAGCTCCAGGAGGAAACCCACACGGTCAGGCACGGAAATCGGTATCAAAACATGAGGGGGGACACAATTTCTTGCGGACGCACATGCACACGCACACACACACACACGCACGAGCGCGCATGCATACATATGCAAGGCTTCAGCTCCGGGCCCTGTGGACGGTAACATCGGGAGCTGACCTGGTTGGTGACCGACTCCGAACTCCAGCAACAGCAGCTTTGTCCGCCCCGGATCGTGGGGCTTGAATAGGCCCGTTCGTGGGGTCTTTCATCGGCCGGCGGGGGGCTTCAACATCGGGAGCCTCGATCGCCTCGATGCGGCAGTTTGATTTTAAGCCGCGCGGGGCGATGAAAGGCCCCGCGAACGGGGCGATGAAAGGCCCCGCAAACGGGCCGATTCAGCCCTTAGAAAGCGTCTGATAAAGTCCTGATTACAAAACATGAGGGGGGGTTGTCCCCCACCTCCCAACGTGGGGGGGGGGGGGGTGTCACTCCCCTGTCCCCCCGTGGATTTCTGCCCATGCACGCGTTCACGGGGAGAATGTGCAAACTCCACACAGGATGGAACCCGGGGCTCTGGTGCTGTGAGGCTGTGGTTACCGGTTGTGGCACCTCATCTTGTGGGTTTAGTTTTGCACAATATTGTTTTTTTTTAATCACACTTCATTTTGTTGCTTCTGATGGTATCCACTGCGTACTGTGTTACAAACCTGTTGTGCTGCAGCAAGTAAGAATGGCTTTAGACTATAGTTGAGACACTGGCCCATTGATTCCCCGCTGACCAGCAACCAACTCCATACACTAACACCATCCTGCACACTGGGGACACTTTCACCATATGCAGAAGCCTATTAACACCAAACCTGTAGGCTCATTAACCCACAAACCCACACGTTTTGGGGATAGAGTCATAGAGTGATACAGTGTGGAAACAGGCCCTTCGGCCCAACTTGCCCACACCAGCCAACATGTCCCAGCGACACTAGTCCCACCTGCCCATGTATTTCCATATCCCTCCAAACCTGTCCTATCCATGTACCTGTCTAACTTTCTTAAACGTTGGGATAGTCCCAGCCTCAACTACCTCCTCTGGCAGCTTGTTCCATACACCTACCACCCTCTGCGTGAAAAAGTCACCCCTCAGATTCCTATTAAATCTTTTCCCCTTCACCTTGAACCTATGTCCTCTGGTCCTCGATTCACCTACTCTGGGCAAGAGACTCTCCCCGATCTATTCCCCTCATGATTTTGTACACCTCTATACGATCACCCCTCATCCTCCTGCGCTCCGAGGAATAGAGTCCCAGCCCTGCTCAACCTCTCCCTGTAGCTCACACTCTCTCGTTTAGCATTCTCAATGGGTTTTGTATATATGTAGTGCAGCAGACTAATTGTTCCTTCACGAGTTCACAAAGTTGTGGGGGGATATCCATGCAGGCACAGGAGGGATGTGCACACACACGCACACACACACACACGGACAACACCGGAGGTCAGGATAGAAACAGGGGGTCACTGGCAGCCATGGGCGGAAATCCTGGAGGAGACAGGGGGGGCACGTCCCCCCCATGCTTTGAGAGGTGGGGGACAACCCCCCTCATGTTTTGTAATCCGGACTTTATCAGACGCTTTCTAAGGGCTGAATCGGCCCGTTTGCGGGGCCTTTCAGCGCCCGGCGCGGCTTAAAATCAAACCGCTGCGTCGAGGCGATCGAGGCGATCGAGCCTCCCGATGTTGAAGCCCCCTGCCGGCCGATGAAAGACCCCCGCAAACGGGCCTATTCAAGCCCCACCATTCGGGGCGGACCGAGCTGCTGTTGCTGGAGTTCGGAGTCGGTCACCAACCAGGTCAGCTCCCGATGTTACCGTCCACAGGGCCCACAGCCGAAGCCTCCCGTGTGTGCGCGCGTGTGTGTGCGCGCGTGTGGCCGCCAAGAAATTGTGACCCCCCCCATGTTTTGACAGCGATTTCCGTGCCTGCGCCACCGTGCCGCCCTGGAAAGGGGAGGGTGCGTGTGGGGATTACACGCGGCCTGAGGGATTGCAGTTTTGCTGAAAGTGGAGACTGCACTTAAGTGGGTGGGGACGTGCGTGTCAGCAGGGAATTGGGTCGTTGGAGACCGAGAATGGGTGTTTACAAGCCTTGGCAACTGATCCGCCTGGGCATGGCACAGCCAGGTCTGGGAGCCGAGGGGCACATTCGGGCCTGGTTTCTGCTTCGGGTGAAGCAGCAGAAGAAATTGAGTGTTAAAAACAAACATAAACACAAAAATGCTGGAGTAACTCAGCGCCGTCCCGCCGAGCTACTCCAGCATTTTGTGTCTATGTACATGTTGAACCGGCCCCTTCGCGGAGCACGGTTGAGCCGCGGGACTGACTTACTTACTATCACCCAGTGGGGTCACGACATCGGAGGCCTGGATCGCCTCAGCGCAGAGGGAGAACAAGGAGGGAAGAGCCAAAGACTGAAGACTTTTGCCTTCCATCACAGTGAGGAGGTGCCTCACTGGTGAACTCACTGTGGTGGATGTTAAATTTGTGTTATTTTATTAAATGTATGATTGCAAGGAAAACAAGATTTTGTTCAGACCAAAAGGTCTAAATGACAATAAAGGATACTTTTTTAATTTTTATTATTCAATTTTTTTATTCAATTATAAAGTATTATACTCAATTACTCAGCATCTCTGGAGTAAAATGGATAGGTGATGTTTCGGGTCCAGCATGTGAAGGCGGATCGGTATTCAACCCTGGTCTCTGGCTGATTCACCGTGCCACACTTTGCGCCCTTCAACAAAAGCAAAAAGCAGATTAGTTTGAAGTGCATTCTGAGGTCGATCCAGAAAAAACTGTACCCAATAACAACGGGCACCGAGGCCTCCTAATAGTATTGGGGTGGCACAGAGGTGCAGCGGGTAGAGCTGCTGCCTCACAGCGCCAGAGACCCGGGCTCGATCCTGATTACGTGTCAAGTTAAGTTAACTTGTCACGTACACATACAAGATGTGTAGTGAAATGAAAGTGGCAATGCCTGCAGGATTGTGCATAAAACTACAGAACAACAGAACAGAATAGAACAGAACCAGTATTTACATTTTATTTAAAAAAAAATTAAAAAAGACACAACACAACAGTAAATGAGTCCCTGGTGAGATAAGAGTTTACAGTCCCGATGGCCTGTGGGAAGAAACTCCGTCTCATCTTCTCTGTTTTCGCAGCGTGACAGCAGAGGCACTTGCCGGACCGTGGTAGCTGGAACAGTTCGTTGCTGGGATGGTAGGGGTCCCTCATTATGTTGCTGGCTCTGGATCTGCACCTCCTGGTGTATAGGTTCCTGCAGGGGGGGGGTAAAAGCCCTGTCCCATGGTACGAGTTCATTCCAAGAGCTCCCCCGAGTTTAAAAAAAAATCAAACTCGTGGTAAGCGCGGAGAATGAACGTAGCGGGTACGTCGGAGCTCGGGGACGTCTCTTAGCGGCTCGTAACGCTAACGGCAGGTACTCGGGAAGACTCGCTAATGGCAGGTAAGCGCGGGAAGACTCGTGAAGATTTTTCAACATGTTGAAAAATGTCCACGAGAGCCCCGAGTATTACCGTAAATCTCTGAGTTCGAATCAGGGCAAACTCGGGAGAGCTCTTGGAATGAACTCGTACCGTGGGACAGGGGTTTCATCCTCTCTGTTTTCACAGCGTGACAGCGGAGGCGCTTGCCGGACCGTAGTAGCTGGAACAGTCCGTTGCTGAGGTGGTAGGGGGTCCATCATTATGTTGCTGGCTCTGGATCTGCACCTCCTGGTGTATAGGTCCGGCAGGGAGGGGTGAGTGTAGTTTGAACGGTGTCGTTTGTAGTTCAGGGTGCCACCTGAATGGACTTTGCACGTTCTCCCTGGGACCACGTGGGTTTCCTCCAGGTGCTCTGGCTTCCACCCACACCTGAAGGAGGGTCCCGACCCGAAACATACTTTTCCCCAGAAATGTCGCCTGAGCCACAGAATAAATTGTGTGTTTGACTGATGATATAATCACTGTTTGAAATGCACAGCTGAGGAAAACACAGTCAGATGCAAACATCTATTAGCAGGAGATTTTCTTCAAAGGAGACAGGACCGTCGGCAGTTTTATAAACGTAAGAACGCTTTTTTACCCCCAAAAAAAAGACAAAAAAAAGGAGGCAAAGAGGCATCAGAAAAAGCGAGATAATGTAATAATGGCCAGAGTTATTGCGGGGTTCACGGTGGCGCAGCGGTAGAGTTGCTGCCTTACAGCGAATGCAGCACTGGAGACCCGGGTTCGATCCCAACTTCGGGTGCTGTCTGCACAGAGTTTGTACGTTCTCCCCGTTTCCATGCTGCAGATTCGAACCCCCCCCCCGGGTTTGACTGCACTGGGTCCTACTGCTAGTCTCCCCAACCCTGGGAACCTCAGTGGCTGTTAATAAAAAACGAAGAAAGGTTTCGGCCCGAAACGTTGCCTATTTCCTTCGCTCCATCGATGCTGCTGCACCCGCTGAGTTTCTCCAGCTCTTTTGTCTACCTCCCCGTGACCTGCTTGGGTTTTTCTCCAAGATCTTGCGTTTCCTCCCACACTCCAAAGACGTGCAGGTTTGCAGGTTAATTGGCTTGGTATAGATGTAAAAATGGTCCCTGGTGAGTGTAGGATAGTGTTAATGTGCGGGGATCGCTGGGTCAGTGCGGACCCGGTGGGCCGATGGGGCCTGTTTCCGTCCTGTATCTCTAAACTAACGCTATCCTACACGCTCTAGGGACAATTGATAATTATACCAAGCCAATTAACCTACGTAACCTGCACCTCTTTGGAGTGTGGGAGGAAAGTGGGGGGGACGTACAAACTACATACAGACAGCACCCGTGGTCAGGATCGAACCCGGGTCCCTGGCGTTTGAGACTGCTCTACCGCTGAGCCACTCTGCTTTTGGCATCCCCCACCCCGCCAGGTCCCTCTTTGCTCGTTGGGTTGGATGTCGTCCCTCTGCCGCAGCTCTGAAGCCGCACGTGTACCCCTGAGACCGGGCGTTCTGGTGTTGGCACGGTTTTGTGTTTCACTGTAATTACTCTTGTTGCTTGGTTATAGCACTTGGGCAGAGAGTCCCACACAGTCTCATTCTGACAACTCTCCCAGGTGGGCTCCTCTACCTGTCTTTGCTTACGGCTCCTGTTGCTACGGTTTCCTGACCTCCTCCCCCCCCCTTCCTCCCCCTCTGAATGAGATGAAACATAAGTCATAGGAGCAGAACTTGGCCATTTAGCCCAAGTCTACTCCGCCATTCGATCAGTGCTGCTCTATCCTTCCCTCTCAACCCCATTTTCCCATCTTAATTCATGTTCTTAAGTTATATAGGGGCCATTCGGCCCATCAAGTCTGCTCCACCATTAAATCATTGGCTGATCTATCTTTCCCTCTCAACCTGTAAAGTCCAGTGAAGTCCGATTAAAGATAGTCCGAGGGTCCCCAATGAGGTGGATGGGAGGTCAGGACCGCTCTCTGGTTGGTGAGAGGATGGTTCATTTGCCTGATAACAGCCGGGAAGAAACTCTCCCAGAATCTGGAGGTGTGTGTGCATTTGTTTTCACACTTCGCGTTGGATAGTGCGAGTGTGATCACTGGTCGGCGAGAACTTGGCGGGCCGAAGGGCCAGTTTCCGTGCCGTATCTCTAAGACCCCCTTGTGTCGTGGCTGACCATGGGTGTCTCCAGGGTGCTATTCCCTATATAGAAACATAGCAAATAGGTGCAGGAGTAGGGCATTCTAAGACTGTGTGGCCCCTGGTTCTGGACTCGCCCAACATTGGGAACATTTTTCCTGCATCTAGCTTGTTTCAGTCCTTCTATAATTTTATATGTTTCTATAAGATCCCCCCCCCCCTCATCCTTCTAAACTCCATGAGTTGCTGCCTGTCTCGCTGAGTTACTCCAGCACTTTGTGTCTATCTTCAGTGAAAACCAGCATCTGCAGTTCCTTCCTACACATGCCATTATAGAAACATAGAAAATAGGTGCAGGAGAAGGCCATTCGGCCCTGCGAGCCTGCACCGCCATTCAATAGCGTGATTCCCCTCTCCCCTCTCCCATCACGCCATTAAGAGGGAGTTAGATGTGGCCTTTGTGGCTAAGGGGATCAGAGGGTATGGAGAGAAGGCAGGTATGGGATACTGAGTTGGATGATCAGCCATGATCGTATTGAATGGCGGTGCAGGCTCGAAGGGCCGAATGGCCTACTCCTGCACCTAATTTCTATGTTTCTATGTTTAATATGATCATGGCTGATCATCCAACTCAGTATCCTGTACCTGCCTTCTCTCCATACCCCCTGATCCCTTTAGCCGTAAGGGCCACATCTAACTCCCTCTTAAATATAGCCAATGAACTGGCCTCAACTACCTTCTGTGGCAGAGAATTCCACAGATTCACCACTCTCTGTGTGAAAAATGTTTTTCTCATCTCGGTCCTAAAAGACTTCCCCCTTATCCTTAAACTGTGTGACCCCTTGTTCTGGATGGACGCCTGTGTGTGACTTTGTTTAACGTGGGGAGACTGGTGCACAGACAGCCACCCCACGGTCCTTGACAGATCTGGATCAGGATCCAGTGGCATGGAGTCCAAGATGACCGGGGACCCCTTTCTGCTGCAGCCTTCATCCGCCTTCCCAGCCGTTGTGTGACGCTCCACTAAGGTCAGCCATCGTCCTCCGCCTGTTCCACCGTTGAGGTCTTGGTCGGATTGGCTCTTTGTCAGAGACCTCCCTCTTGACCTGACCGCCATGGGTGGCCCTACCAGGAGCACAGCTCCAGACGGCATCGCTCTCAGGATCTCAGGCCCACACGAGCTTCTCCACCACGACAAGGTGATAGTCTACGAAGAAGTCTAAAGTATCTCATAAAAGTAAAGTCTACCCAGTTCCTGTTTTGGAAGTTCCTGTTGATTGTGTAAGCATTTTCTGACATTGCTTTCCGGATCACAACTCAATACTTTTTCGTGAAAGCATTGAGTTTCGTCTCTTGTCTCTGATTGACCTACAGAATGGTATTCTGTTGCCATTTAAAAAAAAAACTAGACTTTTTATCTTTGCAAATGAATGAAGATGGTGTAAAATGTTGCTTGTTCATGGTTACTTCCTGCATTCCACTTTCTCCTCCCCCCCCCCCCCCCCCCCCCCCCCCCCCGATATAATGTGCCAAGCCAAGTCCGCAATGCCCGGCTGATGGCAAGGGAGATCGCCGATGAGTGGATGGTTTTTCACCGGTAGAGCTGCCTTTTGTCCTCGGCTCTAAAACGAAAACAAAACGCAGGTGCTGCCGAGCACACAAAATGGCACAAAGCGCTGGAGTAACTCGGCGGGCCAGGCCGCATCTCTGGGGGTTAATCGCGGGTCAGCGTCGTTTCGGGCTTCATTACCCGTCTTCAGACCTCCTGAAGAAGAAGGAGAAAGTCAAGTCAAAGTCAAAGTCAAAAGAGTTTATTGTCATGTGTCCCTGACAGGACATTGAAAATCTTTCTTTGCTTCAGCACAACAGAACATAGAAGGCATTGACTACAATTCTATACATAAATACACCCATGACTTAATAAATTAATAAAGTGCAAATAACAGATGGAGGGATATTAATGTTCAGAGTTCCGAGCCAGGTTTAATAGCCTGATGGCTGTGGGGAAGTAGCTATTCCTAAACCGGGTTGTTGCAGTCTTCAGGCTCCTGTACCTTCTACCCGAAGGTAGCAGGGAGATGAGTGTGTGGCCAGGGTGGTGTGGGTCCTTGATGATGCTGCCAGCCTTTTTGAGGCAGCGACTGCGATAGATCCCCTCGATGGAAGAGAGGTCAGAGCCGATGATGGACTGGGCTGTGTTTACTACTCTTTGTAGTCTTTTCCTCTCCAGGGCGCTCAAGTTGCCGAACCAAGCCACGATGCAACCGGTCAGCAAGCTCTCTACTGTACACCTGTAGAGGTTAGAGAGAGTCCTCCTTGACAGACCAACTCTCTGTAATCTTCTCAGGAAGTAGAGGCGCTGATGAGCTTTCTTAATAGGGTCTCGTTCTCGTTCCAAAACGTCGCCTATCCATGTCCTCCAGAGATGTTGCCTGACCCACTGAGTTAAGGGCCTGTCCCACTTGGGGGTCATTTGCGCGTCACGCAGGTGGCGCGCGAAGGTTTTGTGAATCCCAAAAACCTGGGACGCCATGCACGCGTAATGCGTAAATGATGTCACGTAAATGAGGCACAAATGACGCCCAAGTGGGGCAGGCCCTTAACTCCAGCACTTTGTGTTGTTTTGCTTGAGGCAAGGTTGTCATGAATAAGCCAAAGAGTGATGTAGTCACAGAGTCGAAGAGACATGAAGCCATAGACATTGTCATAGAGTTACACAGTCATATTGAGTTGTAGAGTCACGGAGCTGTGGAGCGGGGGCGGAAATCCTGGGGGGGACAGGGGGGACGTGCCCCCCCACCCCCTGCTTTGAGAGGTGGGGGACAATCCCCCTCCATGTTTTGTAATCTGGGCTTTATCAGACGCTTTCTAAGGGCTGAATCGCGGCTTTTCAGCGCCTGGCGCAGCTTAAAATCAAACTGCTGCGTCGAGGCGATCGAGGCTGCCGATGTTGAAGCCCCCCGCCGGCGATGAAAGGCCCCTGCGAACGGGCCGATTCAAGCCCCACGAAGCTGCTGTTGCTGGAGTTTGGAGTCGGTCACCAACCAGGTCAGCTCCCAATGTTACCGCCCACAGAGCCCACGGCCGAAACCTCGCGCATGTGTGTGTGCGACTGCCAATAAATTGTGTTCCTCCCCCCCCCCCCCCCCCCATGCTTGATAGCGATTTCCATGCCTGCATGGAGCCACAGGGTCATAGAAATATTGTCATATAATCATACAGCTTGGAAACAGGCCTTTCGGCCCAACTTGCACAATCTAACCAACATGCCCCATCTACACTATTAACTCAATCATACCCCGGCATCGTGGTTCTATACCTCCTGCGCGACGGTGGCAGATAAGGGGAGAAAAATCCAGTCCCATCTTCATGGTGCATTGCATCAGGAAGGCTGGAGGTATGGCCATGGATGCCTGTCACCCTGACCATTGCCTTTTCTCTTTCCTATCTTCTAGGGGAAGATCCAGGAGCGTGAAAGCTTGACGTCCAGACTTAAGAACGGCTTCTTCCTCACGGCTTCCAGACTCCTGAAGCAAACATCTCACCTGCTCCACCTGGATTTGCGAACAGCGCCTTCATATTCCTCTTGGGTGGCCTACAACCTAACGGTATGAACATTCATCATAAGTGATCATATGTTATAGGAGCAGAATTAGGCCATTCGGCCCATCAGGTCTACTTCGCCATTCAATTATGGCTGATCTACCTCTCCCTCCTAACCCTATTCTCCTGCCTTCTCCCCATAACCTCTGACAACCATAATAATCAAGAATCTATCTATCTCTGCCTTAAATATATCCACTGACTTGGTCTCCACAGCCGTCTGTGGCAAAGAATTCCTCAGATATACCAGCCTCAGCCTCATCTCCTTCCTAAAAGAACGTCCTTTCATCCACTAGTCCTAGACTCTCCCACTAGTGGAAACATCCTCTCCACATCCACTCTATCCAGGCCTTTCACTATTCTGTACGTTTCAATGAGGTCCCCCGCTCATTCCACTAAACTCCAGCGAGTACAGGCCCAGCGCCGACAAACCATCATCGTACGTTAACCCACTCGTTCCTGGGATCGTTCTTGTAAACCTCCTCTGGACCCTCTCCAGAGCTGACACATCCTTCCTCAGATATGGGGCCCAAAATTGCCCACAATGCGGCCTGACCAGCGCCTTGTAGAGAGCCTCAGCGTTACATCCCTGTTTTTGGAAACAAGCCCTCTTGAAATAAATGCTAGCATTGCGTTTGAAACATAGAAACATAGAACATAGAAATTAGGTGCAGGAGTGCAGAGCCATTCGGCCCTTCGAGCCTGCACCGCCATTCAATATGATCATGGCTGATCATCCAACTCAGTATCCCGTACCTGCCTTCTCTCCATACCCTCTGATCCCCTTAGCCACAAGGGCCCCATCTAACTCCCTCTTAAATATAGCCAATGAACTGGCCTCAACTACCCTCTGTGGCAGAGAGTTCCAGAGGCCCACCACCCTCTGTGTGAAAAAAGTCCTTCTCATCTCGGTCCTAAAGGATTTCCCCCTTATCCTTAAGCTGTGACCCCTTGTCCTGGACCTCCCCAACATCGGGAACAATCTTCCTGCATCTGGCCTGTCTAACCCCTTAAGAGTTTGCTTTCTTTACATCTGATTTGTCTTGCAGATTAACTTTTTGGGAGTCCTGCACCAGCACTCCCAAGTCCCTTTGCATCTGTGATTTCTGGATTCTCTCCCTATTTAAAAAATAATCCATGCCTTTATTGCTGCGACCAAAATGCATGATGCCACACTTAGCTACACTGTATTGTATATTCTCCAACTATAGGCAGCCTACCTACAAACAAGCCCACATTTTTTCCCTTTCCACCCATTTTTTCCCCCCTCTCTCCATCCCGTCCCACCCACATTCCTTCACAACTCACACTTCTTCTCTCCTCATCTCACCAATTTTGTCTTGTTATCTCTGGCCTTTGTCCAACTGTCTGCCTGTTTAAAAAAAAAGACTCCCACCTGTATCCACCTACCACTCGCCAAACTTTAGCGTCATAGATTAATACAGTGTGGAAACAGGCCCTTCGGCCCAACTCGCCCACACCGGCCAACATGCCCCATCTACACTAGTCCCACTTGCCTACGCTTGGTCCATAACCCTCCAAACCTGTCCTATCCGTGCACCTGTCCAACTGTTTCTTAAAACAATGGGATAGTCCCAGCCTCAACTATCTCCTCTGGCAGCTCGTTCCATACACCCACCACCCTCTGTGTGGAAAAAGTTACCCCTCAGATTGCTGCCTGTCCCGCTGAGTTACTCCAGCATTTTGTGTCTTATCTTCGGTTTAAACCAGCATCTGCAGTTCCTTCCGACACTATCCATGTATCTGTCTAAATTCTTCTTAAACTTTGGGATAGTCCCAGCCTCAACTATAGACAATAGGTGCAGGAGTAGGCCATTCGGCCCTTCGAGCCAGCACCGCCATTCAATGTGATCACGGCTGATCATCCCCAATCAGTACCCCGTTCCTGCCTCCTACGGCAGCTTGTTCCATACTAGTCCCACCTGCCTGCGTTTGGTCCATATCCCTCAAAACCTGTCCTATCCATGTATCTGTCCAACTGTTTCTCAAACGTTGGGATAGTCCCAGCCTCAACTACCTCCTCCGGAAGCTCGTTCCATACACCCACCACCCTCTGTATGAAAATGTTACCTCTCGGATTCCTATTAAATCTTTTCCCCTTCACCTTGAACCCATGTCCTCTGGTCCTCGATTCCCCTACTCTGAGCACGAGACTATGTGCGTCTACCCGATCTATTTCTCTCATGGTTTTGTACACCTCTATAAGATCACCCCTCATCCTCCTGCGCTCCAAGGAATAGAGACCCAGCCCTGCTCAACCTCTCCCTGTAACTCACACCCTCTAGTCCTGGCAACATCCTCATAAATCTTTTCTGAATCCTTTCAAGCTTGACAACATCTTTTCCTATAACATGGTGCCCAGAACTGAACACAATATTCTGAATGCAGTCTCACCAACGTCTCGTACAACTGCAACATGACCTCCCAACTTCTACCTCCTTCTCTCTCCCAGCTTTCTCCCCCCACACTCAGTCTGAAGACGGGCCTGATCCCCGAAACGTGACCCTAGCCATCTTCTCCACTGACCCACTGAGTTACTCCAGCACTTTGTGCCGTGTTTTGTAAATCGATATCTCGAGCTTCACATCCGTTTAACTCGACCTCATTTGATTAGTACATTATAAAGGGCCTGTCCCACCAGCATGCAACTCTATGCGATTAGCGCGACCTAACATGGTTGCTTGAGCTGTCCGGCGTCGCGGGGCCGGTCCCACTTCGTTCGCCAGAGCCGTGCGGAATTGTGCGGAGTTCGTCCCGACACCGCGCGGGGCTCCGAAAAATCGACTATGTCCAAAAATCCCGCGCGGCAACGGCTTGTCGGCTCGCAGTCGCCTCGACATTTACACACCGCCCCGACATCGTGCCTCCGTGACCCTCTATGTGTGTGGTTCCTTGGCCCTCTGTGTGTGTGTGTGCCTCGGTGCCCCTCTCTGTCCTGGCGAACTTACCTTGGACTTCGCTCCAAGTTCGCCTCACTTTGCGCCGCGTTGCGCCACTCACCCGACCTCCGCGCGGCCCCTACTGCCGGTTTGGTCACGCTTGCCGCATGCAGGCGCATGCTGGTGGGACTGGTCCTGTACAGGAATCACCCGACCTCCGCGCGGCCCCCGCTTCTAGTTCGATCGCGTTCATCGCCTAGAGTTGCATGCTGGTGGGACAGGCCCTTTACACTTGAATCTCTTTTTCTTTTTGCACCAATTTGCACTACAATCTTTGCACTGTTCTTGCATCATGCCACCACTGTTTATTATGTATTTATTGTATTTACTTGTGAGCTTCATGCAAACTTGGAAACGCCCTGCTCCCTGGTGTATGTAACGATCGATTAATCCGATTCTGAACCTGTGCCAAAGTCTGCGCCTTCCCCGTGGCAAGAATAGTTGGCACGATGGCGCAGCGGGTAGAGCTGCTGCCTCACAGCAGCAAAGACACGGGTTCCATCCTGACCGCGGGTACCAGTTCTATGGGCGGAGTTTGCATATATTCTCCCCGTGACTGCGTGGGTTTCCTCCAGGTGCTCTGGTTTCCCCCCTCGTTCCAAAGACGAGCCATGTGGCTTCCTTGGAAACATAGAAAATAGGTGCAGGAGGAGGCCATTTGGTCCTTTGAGGCAGCACCGCCATTCCTTGTGATCATGGCTGATCGTCCCCAATCAGTAACCCGTGCCTGCCTTCTCCCCATATCCCCTGACTGTGGAATTCTCTGCCTCAGAGGGCGGTGGAGGCCGGTTCTCTGGATGCTTTCAAGAGAGAGCTAGATAGGGCTCTTAAAGATAGCGGAGTCAGGTGATATGGCGAGAAGGCAGGAACGGGGTACTGATTGGGGACGATCAGCCATGATCACATTGAACGGCGGTGCTGGCTCAAAGGGCTGAATGGCCTCTACTCCTGCACCTATTGTCTATTGCCTATTGACTCTGCTGTCGTTAAGAGCTCCATCCAACTCTCTCCTGAAATCATCCAGAGAATCGGTCTCCAATGAGGTCGGTCTAATTCTCTTTTAAAATCATCAAGTGAATCGGCCTCCACTGCCTTCTGTGGCAGAGAATTCCACAAATTCACAGAGGGGGCTGAAGAAGGGTCTCGACCCGAAACGTCGCCTATCTCCTTCGCTCTTTAGATGCTGCTGCACCCGCTGAGTTTCTCCAGCTTTTTGTGTAATCCACAAATTCACAACTCGCTGGGTGAAAAAGGTTTTTTTTTCTCATCTCGGTTATAAATGACCTACACTTTATTCTAAGACTGTGCGGGCCCCTGGTTCTGGACTCCCCCAGCGTTGGGAACATTTTTCCAGCATCTAGCCTTTTATAATTTTATACGTTTCTGTAAGATATCCTCTCATCCTTCCAAATTCCAGTCAGTGTGTAGGTTGATTGGCCTCCTGTGAGATTGCCCCCAGTGTGCGGGTAGTGGCTTAACATAGGCCTAGTGTGAACGGACGGTCGGACGATGGCTGGTGTGGGCTCGGTGGCCCACAGGGCTGCTTTCATGCTGTGTCTCCAAGCTAAACTAGTGTGGAAGCAGCGATACAGCGTGGAAACAGGCCCATCGAGTCCACACCAACTATTGATCACCCATAAAGGGCCTGTCCCACTTTCACGACCTAATGGGCCTGTACCACCAGCATGCAACTCTACGCGATTAGCGCGACCTAACGTGGTCGCTTGAGCCGTCCGGCGTCGCGGGGCCGGTCCCACATCGATCGCCGGAGCCGCGCGGAATTGTGCGGAGTTCGTCCCGAGTTCGTCCCGACACCGCGCGGGGCTCCGAAAAACCGACTATGTCTAAAAATCCCGCGCGGCAACGGCTTGTCGGCTCGCAGTCGCCTCGACATTTACACACCGCCCGGACATCGTGCCTCCGTGAACTTATTTGTAAGTGCCACCGTGACCCTCTATGTGTGTGGCTCCGTGGCCCTGTATGTGTGTGTGTCTCGGTGCCCCTCTCTGTGTACCCCTCTCTGTCCTGGCGAACTTACCTTGGACTTGCTTCAAATTCGCCTCGCTTTGCGCCGCGTTGCGCCACTCACCCAACCTCCGCGCTGCCCTCGCTGCCGGTTTGGTCGCGCTTGCCGCATGCAGGCGCATGCTGGTGGGAACGGCCCTGTACAGGGGATCACCCGACCTCCGCACGGCCCCCGCTGCTGGTTTGATTGCGTTCATCGCATAGAGTTGCATGCTGGTGGGACAGGCCCTTAATTCTTTTATTTTATTTATTTTTTTTTAAATTTTATTCATTAGAGGTAAATACATCAATGTACACATATATACGGTTACAATCATTGTACCCCATAATTTTATGACTTTTAAAGAAAAAGAATAGAGAGAAAGAGAGTGAAATGTGAAAAGAGTTGTGAGAGTGAAAGAGCGTCCCAAAGGGGGGAAGAGACCCTTGGTCAAAGAATTAGAAAAGGGGGTTAAGACATCGACCCTAAAAAAAGAAAAGGAAAAAAAAGCCAGTTATTATGTTATATATATCATGCAAACGGAATCCACCAACTCGATAGTTTTCCATCCCCCCCCTACCAAGGCCCGAGGTACTCCCGCACCCTATCTTTGTAGCAATTCAAAAACTGCAGACCACGTTTCACGACCTAATTCACAACCTTTTTTAACTCGTGGACATTTTTCATCGTGTTGAAAAAAACGCCCCGACCTACTTGATGCCACGAGTACCTACGACTTGCAGGAAGATTGTTCCCGATGTTGGGGAGGTCCAGGACAAGGGGTCACAGCTTAAGGATAAGGGGGGGGAACTCCTTTCGGACCGAGATGAGAAGGACTTTTTCCACACAGAGAGTGGTGGGTCTCTGGAACTCTCTGCCACAGAGGGTAGTTGAGGCCAGTTCATTGGCTATATTTAAGAGGGAGTTAGATGTGGCCCTTGTGGCTAAGGGGATCAGAGGGTATGGAGAGAAGGCAGGTACAGGATACTGAGTTGGATGATCAGCCATGATCATATTGAATGGCGGTGCAGGCTCGAAGGGCCGAATGGACTCTACTCCTACACCTAATTTCTATGTTTCTATGTTTAAGAATAAGGAGTGAGCCATTTAGAACGGAGACGAGGAAACACTTTTTCTCACTGAGAGTGGTGAGTCTGGAATTCTCTGCCTCAGAGGACGGTGGAGGCCGGTTCTCTGGAGGCTTTCAACAGTTGGTTGTTTGTTTGTTTGTTTTTTGCACAAAGTCCGCAGGCACGGCCACTTTTCATTTCACTGCACATCCCGTATGTGTATGTGACGAATAAACTTGACTTGACTTGACTTGAGAGAGCTAGCTAGGGCTCTTAAAATTAGCGGAGTCAGGGGATATGGGGAGAAGGCAGCAACGGGGTACTGATTGTGGATGATCAGCCATGATCACATTGAATTGCGGTTCGAAGCTGGCTCGAAGGGCCAAATGGTCTACTCCTGCACCTATTGTCTATTGACTAACATCACGACCTACGTACGACCCACCTACAACCTCCTACGACCTCGTGCCGACCATGCTGCTAGTATGAATCAAGGGCAAACTCGGCAGAATTGGTCGTGAATTAGGTCGTGAAAGTGGGACAGGCCCTATACACTAGTTGTACATTATCCCACTTTCGCATCCTAGTGGCTAGGACAATTTACAGAAGCCAACTGACCTATAAACCTGCACGTCTTTGGAGCGTGGGGGGGAACCGACGCACCAGGAGAAAACCCACGCGGTCCCAGAGAGAACATCCAAACTCTGCACAGACAGCAAAGGCAGTCAGGATTGAACCCAGGACCCCGGTGCTGTGAGGCAGCAGCTCTACCATGGGGCCACAGTGCCTCCCCTGTTAAGGATTGTGATGGGGGGTATTGAGGATGGACGTTGGGAGGTCATGTTGCAGTTATATAAGACGTTGGAGAGACCACAATTAGAGCATTGTGCACCGTTGTGGGCACCGCGTTACAGGAAAGATGTTGTCAAGCTGGAAAGGGGCAGAGAGATGATTTACGAGGATGCTGCCAGGACTCGAGGTCCTAAACAGTAGTTTTAGTTCAGAAATACAGCACAGAAGCAGGCCCTTCGGCCCACCGGGTCCGCGCTGACCAGCGATCCCCGCACCTTAACAGCCACTAGGGACACTGTGTTTACATTTACACCAAGCCAATTAAGCTACAAACCTCCACGTCTTTGGAACGAGGGAGGAAACCGAAGATCTCGGAGAAACCCCACGCAGGTCACGGGGAGAACTCCGTACAAACTCCGTACAGACAGCACCCGCAGTCGGGGTCGAACCTGGGTCTCCGGAGCTGCATTCACTGCAAGGCAGCAACTCTACCGCTGCGCCACCGTGACTGACATGGGGAGAGGTTGAGCAGGCTGCGACTCTATTCCTTGGAGCACAGGAGGATGAGGGGTGATCTTGTAGGGTAAATCCATAGAGTAGGGGGCCGCAGAGGGCAATTTCAACCTACCGACCCGGCCTAGCCGGCAAATTTCCAGAGAGGCTTCCGGGGAGGGAGGGGATTTCAAGTGCACTCTTGTAATTTAGTCCGGAATGAAGGAGGTGCTAGACCACCAGTTGCTGGTTAAACGGTGGTGGAGTGTAAAACCAAACTCGAAGTGAGAGATAGTTGAACAACGAGGGGCGGCACGGTGGCGCAGCAATAGACAACAGACAATAGGTGCAGGAGTAGGCCATTCGGCCCTTCGAGCCAGCACCGCCATTCAATATGATCATGGCTGATCATCCCCAATCAGTACCCCGTTCCTGCCTTCTCCCCATATCCCCTGACTCCGCTATCTTTAAGAGCCCTATCTAACTCTCTCTTGAAAGTATCCAGAGAACCGGCCTCCACCACCCTCTGAGGCAGAGAATTCCACAGACTCACCACTCTGTGTGTGAAAAAATGTTTCCTCGTCTCCGTTCTAAATGGCTTACCCCTTATTCTTAAACTGTGTGGCCCCTGGTTCTGGACTCCCGCACCATCGGGATCATGTTTCCCACCTCTTGCGTGTCCAATCCCTTAATAATCTTATATGTTTCAATAAGATCCCCTCTCATCCTCTTAAATTCCAGAGTGTACAAGCCCAGCCGCTCCATTTTCTCAGTATATGATAGTCCCGCCATCCCGGGAATTAACCTCGTGAACCTACACTGCACTCCCGCAATAGCAAGAATTTGGAGACCAAATCTGCATACAATGTTCCTGGTCTAGTCTCTCTGGGGGCCCTGCAGCGGTAGAGTTGCCGCCTTACAGCGCCAGAGACCTGGGTTTGATCCTGTCCACGGGTGCTTGTCTGTAAGGCATTTGTACGTTCTCCCTGTGACCGCGTGGGTTTTCTCCGAGATCTTTGATTTCCTCCCTTGTATGTCAATTGGCTTGGTGTAAATTGTCCCAGGGTGTGTGGGATTATATTAATGTGCGAGGGATCGCTGGTCTGTGCGGACTCGGTGGGCCAAAGGGCCTGTTTCCGCGCTGTATCTCCAAACTAAACTAAACTAAACTAAACCATCATCCCAAATAATAATTGTTTTTAGAATTCAGTCACTAGAATGCGCTGACATCGATAATTCTCATTCTGGAGTAGCGAGGCTTAATTCTAACTCTGTGCCAGACACGCATCATCAAGGTCTCTGTCAGACGGCTCTCCTTTGAAGTAACTAAGAGATTATTTGCTGAGATTTTGTTTTGATGGGTGGGTTTACAAGGTTAATACCCGGGATGGCGAGACTGTCATATGCTGCTTCTTCTTTCGTGTGGCGTGCACAGCCTAAAGTTGTTGGACAACTTGTTCTATTTGATCTTCCGTTTGTGCACGTCGAGTTGATTGCATTAGTCGAAACAGGGCGGACCACGTGAAGGTTGCAATCTTCCACCCCTGTCATATGCTGAGAGAATGGAGCAGCTGGGCTTCTACACTCTGGAGTTTAGACGGATGAGAGGGGATCTCATTGAAACATATAAGATTGTTAAGGGCTTGGACACACTAGAGGCAGGAAACATGTTCCTGATGTTGGGGGAGTCCAGAACCAGGGGCCACACATAGTTTAAGAATAAGGAGTAAAGGGCCTGTCCCACCAGCATCCGACTCCATGCGATGAGCGCGATCAAACTAGAAGCGGGGGCCGCGCGGAGGTCGGGTGAGTGGCGCAATGCGGCGCAAAGTGAGGCGAACTTGCAGCGAAGTCTTCAGGTAAGTTCGCCAGGACAGAGAGGGGCACACAGAGAGGGGCACAGAGGCACACACACACACAGAGGGCCACGGAGCCACACACAGAGAGGGTCACGGAGGCACCTACAGAGAGGTTCACGGAGGCACCGAGGCGGTGTGGAATACGTCGAGGCGACTGCGAGCCGACAAGCCGTTGCCGCGCGTGATTTTTGAACATAGTCAGTTTTCGGAGCCCCGCGCGATGTCGGGATGAACTCCGTACAATTCCGCACGGCTCCGGCGATCGAAGTGGGACCGGCCCCGCGACACCAGACGGCTCAAGCGACCACGTTAGGTCGCGCTCATCGCATGGAGTTGCATGCTTGTAGGACAGGCCCTTAAGCCATTTAGAATGGAGACGAGGAAACACTTTTTCTCACAGAGAGTGGCGAGTCTGTGGAATTCTCTGCTTCAGAGGCGGTGGAGGCCGGTTCTCTGGATGCTTTCAAGAGAGAGCTAGATAGGGCTCTTAAAAATAGCGGAGTCAGGGGATATGGGGAGAAGGCAGGAACGAAGGCAGGGGTACTGATTGGGGATGATCAGCCATGATCACATTGAATGGGCCGAATGGCCTACTCCTGCACCTATTGTCTATTGTTTGTTTGAGCGTACTTGCAGCTCTGTCGCTGGTGACATACAGCCTGTGAGCCGCACACTCGAGGGGCACAAAGAAAAGAAGGGATCATCCCTATACCTCCTCCTTCGACTGTCCAGGGACCCCCGACATTCCCTCCAGGTGAGGCAGAGGTTCACTTGCACCTCCTCCAACCTTGTTGGATAAAGATCAGACTTGCGCAAAGTGATTAGAAATCCATAGTCTTTTATTAGAAACGCTGCGGAGGTAACTCAAAGAGCTTTCATCTCAGCATGCACACTACCAAAGATCCTATAGCGGAGCAAGATAGACCACTCCTGCTAAATGCAACGGGCTGACGCAACGGTGTAGTACGCAACGGAGCGGAACGTGGGCCTTTTTTTCATCCATTTCCGTAACCCGACCCGACCCGACCCGACTCGCAGTGTGATCAACGTTGCGGGGGAACAGTTAGTGTTAATAAATTATAATTCTGAAAATGAGGAGAAGATTCTTACCAAATAACTTTTATGTTTATGAGGATGTTTCCGCAACCGGCTTCCGTCTCCGCACTATTATCCTACGGGATCTTTGGTGGGGAGACGGAAGCCGGTTACGGAAATGGGGTCGAAAATTACCCATGAATCTGCCCATGACCGTACTACGTCTTTTTCGTTGAGTGATCTATCTTGCTTGCTATCGGATCTTTGCATACGACTAGTCTAATAGAGAGAGAGAGAGAGAGAGAGAGAGAGAGAGAGAGCTCTCTAATGAGCCTGTGGGCGGAGCCACAGTATGAGTGACACAAATCTTTAAACCCCATCTACTGTCTCTCTGTTCAAGGTGTGGACTCTTATGCCAAACATGGACTGGGCGATCGTTTCGCTGAATACCTTCGCTCAGTCCGCCTAAACCTACCTGATCTCCCAGTTGCCAATCTCTTTAAGTTCCCCTCCCATTCCCACACTGACCTTCCTGTCCAAGGCCACCTCCACTGTCAGAGTGAGGCTAAACGCAAATTGGAGGAACAACACCTCGTATTTTGCTTCGGCAGCTTCCAACGGTCTTTCACTGTCACAAGTGCCAATTAAGGTATTCGTATTACCATGCAGCCAGACTTAAAAAAAAGCAACAAGAGATGCACAACTTCATAAAAGTTCACATAAACATCCACCACAGTGGATTCCCCACCTTCCTCACTGTGATGGAAGGCAATAAGGTCTAATCTTCTTCCCTCATTACATCCCAGTGGTATGAATATTGACTTCTCTAACTTTGAGTAACCCCGGCATTCCCTCTCTCTCCATCCCTCCCCCACCTAAGTAGCACCAGCTTCTCGTTCTCACCCAGCAAACAGCCAACAATGGCCCGATTCCTTTATCATCGTTACTTTTTTGCTTACCTTTCATTCATTTCTTCTACATCTCTCTACATCATCGTCTCTCGTTTCCCTTTCCCACAGCTCTCAGTCCGAAGAAAGGGTCTCGACCCGAAACGTGACCCATTCCTTCTCTCCAGAGGTGCTGCCTGACTGGCTGAGTTACTCCAGCTTTTTGTGTCTGTCTTAGAGGGTCAGGCTGTTTGCGAACGTCCCGGATAAAGTCTCCATGCAGAGAGCGATAAGTGCAGATGCTGGTTTATTCCCAAGATAGATGCAAATTGCTGGAGTAGCTCAACGGGTCAGGCAGCATCTCTGGAGAAAAAGGAAGGGTGACATTTCGTAGGGTCCCGACCCGAAACGTCACCCATCCTTCTTCCAACGGGATCCCACCACTGGCCACATCTTCCCATCTCCTCCCTTGTTGGCTTTCCACAGAGACCGCTCCCTCCGTAACTCCCTGGTCAATTCGTCCCTTCCCACCCAGACCACCCCTTCTCTTGGCACTTTGCCTTGCAACCGGAGGAAATGCTACACTTGTCGCTTTACCTCCCCCCCTTGACTCCATTCAAGGACCCAAGCAGTCGTTCCAGGTGCGGCAGAGGTTCACCTGCACCTCCTCCAACCTCATCTACTGCACCCGCTGCTCTAGGTGTCAGCTTCTCTACATCGGTGAGACCAAGCGTAGGCTTGGCGATCGCTTCGCCCAACACCTCCGCTCGGTTCGCAATAACCAACCTGATCTCCCGGTGGCTCAGCACCTCAACTCCCCCTCCCATTCCGAATCCGACCTTTCTGTCCTGGGCTGCTCCATGGGCAGAGTGAGGCCCACCACAAATTGGAGGAGCAGCACCTCATTTTTCACTTGGGCAGTTTACACCCCAGTGGTATGAACATGGTCCTCTCATTTCACGTAGTCCCTGCTTTCTCCTCCCCTTCTCAGCTCTCCCTCAGCCCACTGTCTCCACCTCTTCCTTTCTTCTTCCTGCCCCCCCCCCCCACCCTCACATCAGTCTGAAGAAGGGTTTTGGCCCGAAACGTTGCCTATTTCCATCTCTCCATGGATGCTGCCTCACCCACTGAGTTCCTCCAGCACTTTTGTCTACCATCGATTTTCCAGCATCTGCAGTTCCTTCTTAAACGTTTTGTCAACCTGCTGAGTTGCACCAGCACTTTGCGCCATTCTATGGATAGTATCTTTACGAGTGGGTGTCGAGGGCTTTGTGATAAAAGTGAGTCATTACTGCTGAGGATGAGGTCAGCTGTGGTCTTAGTATATCGGTGAAACTTAATTTAGAGGCTTCAAGACCTTCTGCTCCTTTGGCTGTGAGTCGCCGATGCCTGCCAGCTCTCCAAAATGGCCGCCACGTTTATCCATACATAGACAATAGGTGCAGGAGTAGAGGCCATTCGGCCCTTCGAGCCTGCACTGCCATTCAACATGATCATGGCTGATCATCCAACTCAGTATCCCGTACCTGCCTTCTCTCCATACCCCCTGATCCCTCTAGCCACATGGGCCACATCTAATTCCCTCTTAAATATAGCCAATGAACTGGCCTCAACTACCTTCTGTGGAAGAGAATTCCACAGATTCACCACTCTCTGTATGAAAAATGTTTTTCTCATCTTGGTCCTAAAAGATTTCCCCTTTATCCTTAAACTGTGACCCCTTCTTCTGGACCCCCCCAACGTCGGGAGAAATCTTCCTGCATCTAGCCTGTCCAACCCCTTAAGAATTTTGTAAGTCTCTATAAGATCCCCCCTCAATCTTCTAAATTCCAGCGAGTACAAGCCAAGTCTATCCAGTCTTTCTTCATATGAAAGTCCTGACATCACAGGAATCAGTCTGGCGAACCTTCTCTGTACTCCCTCTATGGCAAGAATGTCCTTCCTCAGATTTGGAGACTAAAACTGTACGCAATACTCCAGGTGTGGTCTCACCAAGACCCTGCACAACTGCAGTAGAACCTCCCTGCTCCTATACTCAAATCCTTTTGCGTCAGGTAATCCATTGTAAGCCAGCTCGGAAACCTCTGAGCTTTCTGGCGGACAATGCAAAGGCACTCCGGGAGTCATTCTGTGTTATTTTTAGGACTGGACGGCTCCCGGTGTAATTCAAAGGTGGATTTGTCCGTGTGGAAAACAGGGGAAGGTAGGGAAAGAGAGCTGATCTTTGCGTTCACTTAAAATGGCCGCCTCCACGAACACATTCTGGTTGAGTCTATTCGGGGACAAACTGAGCCTCGTAGTAAAGTTTTCCAGCGTAATCCAGAGAAAAAACCACTGGCTTTTGATAATTACTGGGTACAATGTCAGCTGACGATGTCTGCCTCTGAGCACAGTGCTTTCCTGGAATGGGCTGGGCAGTATCTACACAGAGAAGAGGAGGGTGTGTGTGCATTTTGCCCCCCTTCACGTGAATAGATAGCAAGAAATAATCCCCCGCTGAAGGAGGCTGGTGAAGGTTAGTTGTCTGACCTTGTAAGAATCTTTTCTCAAGAGGAGGGAAGTACAACGGGAGTACAACGGGATCTGGGGGTCCTTGTACATCAGTCTATGAAAGTAAGCATGCAGGTACAGCAGGCAGTGAAGAAAGCGAATGGCATGTTGGCCTTTATAACAAGAGAAGTTGAATATAGGTGCAAAGAGGTCCTTCTGCAGTTATACAGTGCCCTAGTGCGACCACACCTGGAGTATTGTGTGCAGTTTTGGTCCCATAATTTGAGGAAGTACATTCTTGCTATTGAGGGAGTGCAGTGTAGATTTACAAGGTTAATTCCCGGGATGGCGGGACTGTCATATGCTGAGAGAATGGAATGGCTGGGCTTGTACACTTTAGGTACACTTTGTATAGTTTAGAAGGATGAGAGGGGATCTCATTGAAACATATAAGATTGTTAAGGGCTTGGACATGCTAGAGGCAGGAAACATGTTCCCGATGTTGGGGGAGTCCAGAACCAGGGCCCACAGTTTAAGAATAAGAAGCCATTTAGAATGGAAACGAGGAAACACTTTTTCTCACAGAGAGTGGTGAGTCTGTGGAATCCTCTGCCTCAGAGGGCAGTGGAGGCAGGTTCTCTGGATGCTTTCAAGAGAGAGCTAGATAGAGCTCGTATAAATAGTGGAGTCAGGGGGTATGGGGAGAAGGCAGGAACGGGGTACTGATTGGGGATGATCAGCCATGATCACATTGAATGGTGGTGCTGGCTCGTAGGGCCGAATGGCCTACTCCTGTGCCTATTGTCTATTGTCTATTGAGAGTTATTGCCACGGTGATGTATGATACAGCAAATTACAGTACGACTTTTGAAATGAGGAAGCCTTGTTTACCGGTGGACAAAAAATGCTGGAGTAACTCAGCGGGTGAGGTAGCATCTATGGAGAGAAGGAATTTGCGGCGTTTCGGGTCGAGACCCTCGGGACGTATGAATTTAATCGACACTACCATCAATGGCGGTCACGGTGGCGCAGCTGCCTTACAGCGAATGCAGCGCCGGATGCACGGGTTCAATCCCGACTACGGGTGCAGTCTGTACGGAGTCCGTACGTTCTCCCGCGTGGGTTTTCTCCGAGGTCTTCGGTTTCCTCCCACGCTCCACAGACGTGCGGGTTTGTAGGTCAATTGGCTCGGTAAATGTCAAAATTGTCCCTAGTGTGTGTGCGTAGGATGGTGTTAGTGTGCGGGGATCGCCGGAGGGCCTGTTTCCGCGCTATATCTGTAAACTAAACAAAACTAAGACGCTGCCTGACCCGCTGAGTTATTCCGGCACTTTGTGTGTTTCCTTGGTGCCACTAGCTGTTCCTTGTTTCTAGATAGTATCTTTCTTCATTCTGGTTTGATGACCAAACATAATTTTAAATCCAAGCTGAGCCTCCTTTTGGAAGATGGTTGGGGTGAGAAAAAGGATAGGTGATGCTTCGGGTTGGACACCATCTTCACACTGTCACCTGCCCAGAGATGCTGCCTGATCCGCTGAGTTACCTCAGCACTATGTGTAATAAAAAGGAAATGCAGATGCTGGTTTACACCAAAAAAAGAGACAATGGACAATAGGTGCAGGAGGAGGCCATTCGGCCCTTCGAGCCTGCACCGCCATTCAATGTGATCATGGCTGATCATCCAACTCAGTATCCCGTACCTGCCTTCTCTCCATACCCCCTGATCCCTTTAGCCACAAGGGCCACATCTAACTCCCTCTTAAATATAGCTAATGAACTGGCCTCAACTACTTTCTGTGGCAGTGAATTCCACAGATTCACCACTCTCTGTGTGAATTTGTTTTTTCTCATCTCGTGACGTTTTGGTCTCTGGGTGACTGGAAAAGTCATCGAGTCACACAGCGTGGAAACAGGCCCCACCTGCCCACGCCGACCAACATGCCCCATCGACACTCGTTCCACCACTTCTGCCTTTGGCCCATCTCCCTCTTAACAATAGGCAACAGACAATAGACAATAGGTGCAGGAGTAGGCTATTCGGCCCTTCGGTGTGATCATGGCTGATCATCCCCAATCAGTACACCCCTGTTCATGCCTTCTCCCCATATCCCCAAACTCCACTGTGAAGCCACCAAACTAATCTATAGGTTTATCTCGAAACGGAAAAAAAAAACCGCTCTGTTCCATCGAGCTGGCGGTGCACCCCGATGGTTTAAAGTTCAGCGCAATTCATTGAGAACACAGGAGGAGTTTTTATAACGTCTTGCCCGTGCCTGGAATTCAACCTGCTGATTTATGGATCCTGTTTTCAGATAGACCCTTGAGCCTGTTTGCGATGGAACCTGTCACGCTGTTTAAACAAATCCACTCTTTTATTGTACGGGGCAGGGTGTGTCGTGCAACGCTGCAGGGTCCGGCATCTGCATAGAAACGGAGACAATAGGTGCAGGAGGAGGCCATTCGACCCCTTCGAGCCAGCACCGCCATTCAATATGATCATGGCTGATCACCCACAATCAGTAACCCCGTATTTCTCCCCACATCCCTTGATTCCATTAGCACCAAGAGCTAAATCTAACTCTCTCTTGGAAACATCCAGTGAATCGGCCTCCACCGCCTTCTGTGGCAGGGAATTCCACAGATTCACCACTCTCTGGGTGAAAGGGTTTTTCCTCTTCTCAGTCCTAATTTCGCAATAACCTGCCTGATCTCCCGATGGCTCAGATCTCCAACTCCCCCTCCCATTCCGAATCTGACCTCTCTGTCCTGGGCCTCCTCCATGGCCAGAGTGAGTCCCACCGCAAATTGGAGGAGCAGCACCTCATATTTTGCTTGGGCAGTTTACACCCCAGCGGTATGAATATTGACCTCCAATTTCAGGTAGTCCTTGCTTTCTCCCTTCTTCCCCTCCCCTTCCCAGCTCTCCCACAGCCTACTATCTCCGCGTCTTCCTTTCTTCCCGTCCCCCCCCCCCACCCCCACAGAAGAAGGGTTCGATCCGAAACGTCACCTATTCCTTCGCTCCATAGATGCTGCCTCACCCGCTGAGTTTCTCCAGCATTTTTGTCTACCAGCAAATCGATTTTTCCAGCATCTGCAGTTCTTTCTTAAACATACCCCTTATTCTTAAGGTAGACAAAAATGCTGGGGAAACTCAGCGGGTGAGGCAACATCTATGGAGCGAAGGAATAGGTGACGTTACGGGTCGAGACCGTTCTTCAGACCCCTTATTCTTAAACTGTGTGACCCCTGGTTTTGGACTCCCCTCAACATCGGGAATGTTTTTCCTGCATCTGCCCGGCTCAATCCTCTAAGAATGTTATATGTTTCGATAAAGAACTGGAATACTGTGGCCACACACTCTGGGACAAGTGTGAAGCATGTTCAAAGACCACAGTGGCGATTAAGAAAATGATTCCCGTGGGCAAAAGGCTTCGGAGACGGGGAGTGGAGATCAGTCATGAAGGGGCGTAGCAAGGAACTGCCGATGCTGGTTTAAACTGAAGACGGGCACAAAAAAGCTGGAGTAACTCAGCGTAACCAGTCTGAAGAAAGGTCTCGACCCGAAACGTCACCCATTCCTTCTCTCAAGTCATGCAGAGGTCCGGGAGAAGAGGCGGGAGAATGGAGTGGAGAGGGAAAGATAGATGAGCCATGGTAGCCTCGATGGGCTGAATGGCCTAATTCTGCCCCTGTGACTTATGATCTTGTGATTCCTCCAGCTTCCCACAATTCTCCTCCCCCCCCCCCCCCCCGACCCATTCGCATTTCATCACCATTTCACAAAAAAACAGGCATTGTACTCTACAAAAGCTAAAAGGTACCCGAGTAATTCAGCAGGTCAGATCGACGCTTCATAACCTAGACATGTTACTCAAAAAAAACCCTGTGGTTCATAAATCAGCAGGTCAAATCAGCACTTCATAAACAAGATATTTTACTTCACAACAAAAACCTCAAAGTGCTGGAGTAACTCAGCGGGTCAGGCAGCATCTCTGTGGAGAACGTGGACAGGTACAAAGTGCTGGAGTAATTCAGCGGGTCGGGCAGCAGGGGGTTACACAAAAAGCTGGAGAAACTCAGCGGGTGCAGCAGCATCAAAGGAACAAAGGAGATAGGCGACGTTTCGGGTTGAGACCCTTCTTCCTTCGTATGGAGGAGGAGAACTTCTTCAAAGTAGGCATACCTTGAGGAGATATCGCAGTGGAGTAGACAAAGTGTTAAAGAAGGAACTGCAGATGCTGGAGAATCGAGGGTTACACAAAAAGCTGGAGAAACTCAGCGGGTGCAGCAGCATCTAAGGAGCGAAGGAGATAGGCGACATTTCGGGTCGAGACCCTTCTTCCCTTTCGGGTCAGGCAGCATCTCTGTGGAGAACGTGGACAGGTACAAAGTGCTGGAGTAACTCAGCGGGTCAGGCAGCATCTCTGGAGAACGTGGACAGGTGACGTTTTGGATCGGGACTGATTGTAGAGGGAGGAGCAAGAGAGAGAGGGCTGGAAGAGAGGTGGGGGTGGGACAAAGTGCTGGAGCAAAGGACCTGTCCCACGATGCGACTTTACCCAAGAGCTCTCCCGAGTTTAAAAAGAAATCAAACTCGCGGCATTCTACGGACTCCCACGACGTTCCACGAGTGTGTTCACGAGCTCCTGCGAGCTCCTACGAGTAAAAAGTAACCGTTTTTTTCATCACGAGTTTTTTTTACCCGTGAAGTTTTTTTGCAGTGTTAAAAAACGTCACGAGTAAAAAAAATACAGGTGATGGAAAAAAATGGTTACTATTTACGCGTAGGAGCTCGCAGGAGAAGAGGCGGGAGAATGGAGTGGAGAGGGAAAGATAGATGAGCCATGGTAGCCTCGATGGGCTGAATGGCCTAATTCTGCCCCTGTGACTTATGATCTTGTGATTCCTCCAGCTTCCCACAATTCTCCTCCCCCGACCCATTCCCATTTCATCACCATTTCACAAAAAACAGGCATTGTACTCTACAAAAGCTAAAAGGTACCCGAGTAATTCAGCAGGTCAGATCGACGCTTCATAACCTAGACATGTTACTCAAAAAAACCCTGTGGTTCATAAATCAGCAGGTCAAATCAGCACTTCATAAACAAGATATATATATATTTTTTAAATGTTTTTATTAGAAGCCATACATATTGCTAATAATATAACATATAACAATAATATAACATAAATATTGCTATATTTAAGAGGGCGTTAGATGTGGCCCTTGTGGCTAAGGGGATCAGGGGGTATGGAGAGAAGGCAGGTACATAGAAACATAGAAACATAGAAATTAGGTGCAGGAGTAGAGGCCATTCGGCCCTTCGAGCCTGCACCGCCATTCAATATGATCATGGCTGATCATCCAACTCAGTATCCCGTACCTGCCTTCTCTCCATACCCTCTGATCCCCTTAGCCACAAGGGCCACATCTAACTCCCTCTTAAATATAGCCAATGAACTGGCCTCAACTACCCTCTGTGGCAGAGAGTTCCAGAGACCCACCACTCTCTGTGTGAAAAAAGTCCTTCTCATCTCGGTCCTAAAGGATTTCCCCCTTATCCTTAAGCTGTGACCCCTTGTCCTGGAATACAGGATACTGAGTTGGATGATCAGCCATGATCGTATTGAATGGCGGTGCAGGCTCGAAGGGCCGAATGGCCTCTACTCCTGCACCTAATTTCTATGTTTCTATGTTTCTAACAGTTTTTCAAATATACATTTTACATATTTCCAGTTATACAGGTATTACAAAAGCCGTATATATCAGCTTCTATTTTTTTTTTGAGAGTGAAAAGAGTAAAGAGTAAAGAAATAATAGATGTTTAATCAAAAGAGTGTGATTAAATAATATTGATTATGATTTTGATTATGTGAGATTTAAAAAAAAAAAAAAAAAATTAAAAGAAATTACAATAGTAAAAATAAAAAATAATACTAGCAAACAGTTATTATACTAAAGAATTCCAAGAAAACAAGAAAAATTGAAGTATACATCTTAACAATGAATGGGACAATTTCAAATAAACAAGATATTTTTATCTGAGGATAAATCTGAGGAAAGACATCCTTGCCATAGAGGGAGCACAGAGAAGATTCACCAGACTGATTCCTGGGATGGCAGGACTTCCATATGAAGAAAGACTGGATAGACTCGGCTTGTACTCGCTGGAATTTAGAAGATTGAGGGGGGATCTTATAGAGACTTACAAAATTCTTAAGGGGTTGGACAGGCTAGATGCAGGAAGATTGTTCCCGATGTTGGGGGAGTCCAGAACAAGGGGTCACAGTCTAAGGATAAGGGGGAATTCCTTTAGGACCGAGATGAGGAAAACATCCTTTACACAGAGAGTGGTGGGTCTCTGGAATTCTCTGCCACAGAAGGTAGTTGAGGCCAGTTCATTGGCTATATTTAAGAGGGAGTTAGATGTGGCCCTTGTGGCTAAAGGGATCAGGGGGTATGGAGAGAAGGCAGGTACGGGATACTGAGTTGGATGATCAGCCGTGATCATATTGAATGGCGGTGCAGGCTCGAAGGGCCGAATGGCCTCTACTCCTGCACCTATTTTTCTATGTTTCTATATTTTACTTCACAACAAAAACCTCAAAGTGCTGGAGTAACTCAGCGGGTCAGGCAGCATCTGTGGAGAACGTGGACAGGTACAAAGTGCTGGAGTAACTCAGCGGGTCAGGCAGCATCTCTGTGGAGAACGTGGACAGGTACAAAGTGCTGGAGTAACTCAGCGGGTCGGGCAGCATCTGTGGAGAACGTGGACAGGTACAAAGTGCTGGAGTAACTCAGCGGGTCAGGCAGCATCTATGGAGAACGTGGACAGGTACAAAGTGCTGGAGTAACTCAGCGGGTCAGGCAGCATCTCTGTGGAGAACGTGGACAGGTGACGTTTTGGATCGGGACTGATTGTAGAGGGAGGAGCGAGAGAGAGAGGGCTGGAAGGGAGGTGAGGGTGGGACAAAGTCACGAGGGTAACAGGTGGAAACAGACACACAGTGCTGGAGCAAAGGACCCGTCCCACGATGCGACTTTACCCAAGAGCTCTCCCGAGTTTAAAAAGAAATCAAACTCGTGGCGTTCTACGGACTCCCACGACCTTCCACTATTGTGTTCACGAGCTCCCGCGAGCTCCTACGAGTAAAAGGTAACCATTTTTTTTCAGCACGAGTATTTTTGTACCCGTGAAGTTTTTCGCAGTTTTAAAAAACGTCACGAGTAAAAAAAATACCGGTGATGGAAAAAAATGGTTACTATTTACGCGTAGGAGCTCGCAGGAGCTCGTGAACATACTCGTGGAAGGTCGTAGGAGTTCGTTGATTTTTTTTTGAGCTCTTGGGTAAACTCGCATCGTGAGACTGACAGGGGGTCAGGCAGCATCTCTGGAGAATTATGGATAGGCGACTGAGAGAGAGAGAGAGAGTGAGTTGGAAGAGAGGTAGGAGTGGAACAAGGCCGGGCTGGTACCTGAGGCCAGGATGGAGGCCAGGATGGAACCCGGGTCTCTGGCGCCGTGAGGCGGCAGCTCTACCAGCTGCGCCACTCTGTGCCGCCCCCTCATCTGCCACGACTGAGTGAGCTGGGAACAGACCGACTCTCTCCGCCACCACACTCCTCCCCAGGGGACCTCGGTGGTCTCGGCTTCAGTCGTTAATAAACAGGGGGAATGCTGCCCTAATTAACTCCTCCCGACAACTCTCTCAGTGAGATATCCTCACCAGCGCCAATCTAAATCCTGCTTGCTTCTCCTGCGGACCCTCAGCTGCTAATTAACTGTAGACAGCAAATATGTCCCGCCACTGTCGTAACCCGTGCAAAGATTAGAAGCATAGAAAAATAGGTGCAGGAGTAGGCCATTCGGCCCTTCGAGCCTGCACCGCCATTCAATGTGATCATGGCTGATCATCCAACTCAGTATCCCGTACCTGCCTTCTCTCCATACCCCCTGATCCCTTTAGCCACAAGGGCCACATCTAACGCCCTCTTAAATATAGCCAATGTACTGGCCTCTACTACCTTCTGTGGCAGAGAATTCCAGAGACTCACCACTCTCTGTGTAAAGAATGTTTTCCTCATCTCGGTCCTAAAGGAATTCCCCCTTCTCCTTAAACTGTGTGACCCCTTGTTCTGGACTCCCCCAACATCGGGAACAATCTTCCAGCATCTAGCCTGTCCAACCCCTTAAGAATTTTGTAAGTTTCTATAAGATCCCCCCTCAATCTTCTAAATTCCAGCGAGTACAAGCCGACTTGTACTCTATTTCTTTCAGCATCGTCTGCTTTGATCTGTCCTTTTCACACCTTGCCCTTCCATATCTTTAATCTCCGTCGCCCACGATTCTCAGTCTCGACCCGAAAGGTCACCCATTCCTTCTCTCCAGAGATGCTGCCTGTCCCGCTGAGTTACTCCAGAATTTTGTGTCTCTCAGTTCTTCTGCCCAACCTTAACAGGTCATTTTGGGTTGAAACCCTTCTTCAGAAGAAGGGTTTCGACCCGAAACGTTGCCCATTTCCTTCGCTCCATCGATGATGCCTCCAGCAATTTTGTCTACCTTTGATTTTCCAGCATCTGCAGTTCTTTCTTAAACTTTCTTAAAAGTTGTGGGGTCAAGTCACAGTTGTATAAGACGTTGTTGAGGCCGCATTTAGAGTATTGTCTTCAGTTTTGGGCACCGTGTTTTACGGGAAAGATGTTGTCAAGTTGGAAAGGGCACAGAGAAAATCCACGAGGGTGTTGCCAGGATTCGAGGGCCTGAGCTACAGGGAGAGGTTGAGCAGGCTGGGACACAATTCCTTGGAGCGCAGGAGGATGAGGGGCGATTTTAAAGAGGTGTACAAAATCAGGAGAGGAACAAATGCAAGGAGTCTCTTGCCCAGTGTAGGAGAATCGAGAACCAGAGGGCGTAAAAAGGAACCTGAGGGGTAATGCTAGCGGCAGGAAACATGTTCCCGATGTTGGGGGAGTCCAGAACCAGGGGCCACACACAGTTTAAGAATAAGGAGTCGGCCATTTAGAACAGAGATGAGGAAACACTTTTTTACCCAGAGAGTTGTGAGTCTGTGGGATTCTCTGCCTCAGAGGGTGGTGGAGGCCGGTTCTCTGGATACTTTCTAGAGAGAGCTAGATAGGGCACTTAAAGATAGCGGAGTCAGGGGATATGGGGAGAAGGCAGGAACGGGGTACTGGTTGTGGATGATCAACCATGATCACATTGAATGGCAGTGCTGGCTCGAAGGGCCGAATGGCCTACTCCTGCACCTATTGTCTATTGTCACACAGAGGGTGGTGGGTGTATGGAACGAGCTGCCAGAGGAGGTAGTTGAGGCTGGGACTATTGCAACGTTTGGACAGGTACATGGATAGGGCAGGTTTCGGAGGGGTATGGGCCAAACACAGGCAGGTGGGGCTAGTGCAGATGGGGGATGTTGGTCAGCGTGGGCAGGTTGGGCCGAAGGGCCTGTTTGCACGCTGCGAGACTCTACGAGTTGCAGCCAGAGATTCTGAACCCGCCAACTTCCACATCTGCGGAATTGGGCCGTGCCTCGGGCTTTATCAGTTTTTAGACTTCTGCATTTGCACAGTGTCCGCAGATTTTGGCGTAGAACTTCCTCGTCATAAATGGTATCAGAACCTCTATTAAAAGTCTGGATATAAATAGGTCACTGAGTGGGCGGGGGCTACGCTGCGAGCAGCAACGGCCTGCTGTGGCAACACAACCCTTCTGCATTAGAGGGGGAGAAAACAAAAAAAATGCTTTAAAAAAAAAAAAATGTTTTAAATGTATTCGCCAAAGAAGGAAATGCCACCCTGGTTCCCCCACTTGGTTAAAAAAGCTGCTCTCTCTGAGCTGCATGGGATTCGACCCTGGGGCGTGGGTGGAGGAGTCATACTCTCAGAGGTGGGGAGCGAGTCTAGTCAAATTACTCAGAGAATTGCCAGGACAGGAGTCGAGAGAGAGAGAGAGAGAGAGAGAGGGGAGAGAGAGAGAGAAGAGAGAGAGAGGGGAGAGAGAGAGAAGAGAGTGCGAGAGAGAGAGAGAGATATAAAACAAGATAGTTTGATTCGCAGATCTCTCAGCGTTTCAAGTCCCCTTCTTCATCCTAAACAGGAAGGTAAGAAGAGATGCCAGTGATTTTAGTCGTTGTCAGTGTGTGTGTTTGGAATTTTAGGGGGTGGGGGGGGAGAGAGAGTGCCCTACGAGTAAGGGAGCAACATTAAGTGGCAGCTTGTGGGGTGGCAGGGAGGCTGTGTGTGTGGGTGTGTGTGTGTGTGTGTGTGTGTGTGTGTGTGTGTATGTGTGTGTGTGTGTGTGTGCAGAACCATCTTGGAAGGTGCACAGCATTGCGACCATTAACCTGTCTGCGATCCTGGGCCGGCTTCTGCCAGAGCAAACAAATGTCGTAAGGTCTTGTATTTAAAAACAAAAAATCCGACTCCTCAGCTTGCGTGCTCGCTGTCTGAGCCAGCCTTTGGAAATAAATGCGTTTGCCTCCCCTGCTTGTGCAACTGCCAAGGTCTTCTCCAGAGTGCTGCCTGCGTCTGCAATCAAACTATTTTAAAAAAAAAATGATAATAATGCCCCGTGCTCTACCCTTCCCTCGTTCCGTAGAGAGAGAGAGAGAGAGAGAATTGGAGAGTTGGAGCATTGCCATTTTGATTATTCCAGAGTAAAGCTCGGAGCCAAAGTGTCAGTGTCGAGACTGGGGGGAAGCCAAAGAGCAGTCGCTTTCCCTCGAGAAAGAACATTTTATTTTCGGGGGTCCCGCTTTGGCGAACTTTGTGGCGTTTGCGCTGTGTGTCGGGCGCCTACCCGCGTCCCCCTCCCACGAACCCACCCACCCCAAGTCTCTGATCATCAGCCGGGGCCGGCATAATAAGAGAGGGGAGGTTGATCATTAAGCGGAGATGGTGGCTCCAGTCTTCTGGTCTCAGACGCCCATATGGGCAGGAGATGGGACTTTAACCTCTTCCAAATTAATAGTTTGCAGATTTTCCCCTTTCGGTATGGGTGCTGGCTTGCTTGAGTCTGTTAAAACGTGTTGAGGACTCTGGGATTTCTCAATCTCTTCAAAACCACTGAGTCATCGATCGCCCATGACTTTGACGCTGGCCGATCGACTGCGGGCTGATTTTAAAATGAAGGGAGTCCTTTTTGGCTCGGCACGCTCTGTTTATTAAAACTAACAGGCAAGTTTGGCGGTTTCATTATTGGCTAATCTGCCATTTTGATCGGGTTTCATTTGTGTGGAGTGACAGGATCGATTCCAAAGTGCAGCACTTTATCGTTCAAACGCGTTTGGTTTATTGTCCCGTTTAGTTTAGTGTCACGTGTACCAAGGGACAGTCAAAAGAGGAGAGGTTGATCATTAAGTCGAGATGGTGGCTCCAGTCTTCTGGTCTCAGTCAGCAGAAAGACATGGTTATAGTCGAACCAACCGCCGTGCACAGATGCATGATAAAGGGAATAACGTTTAGTGCAAGATAAAATCCAGATAAAGTCCAATTAAAGATCGTCTGAGGGTCTCCAATGAGGTAGATGGGAGGGCAGGACCGCGCTCTAGTTGTTGAGAGGGAGATTTAAATGCTGGAGAAACTCAGCGGGTGAGGCAGCGTCTATGGAGCGACGTTTCGGGTTGAGACCCTTCTTCAGAAGGAGGAAACCGAAGATCTCGGAGATAAACCCACGCAGGGCACGGGGAGAAGGTACAAAATCCGTACAGACAGCACCCGTAGTCGGGATCGAACCCGGGTCTCCCGTGCGGACTCGGTGGGCCGAAGGGTCTGTTACTGCGCGGTGTCGACCCGAAACGTCGCCCATTTCCTTCGCTCCATAGATGCTGCCTCACCCGCTGAGTTTCTCCAGCATTTTTGTCCACCTTCGACTTCTCCAGCATCTGCAGTTCTTTCTTAAACATCAAGTTGTTGATAGAATGTTTTAGTAGTTGCCTGATAGCAGATGGGAAGACTAATGTCCAGGGACGGCATGGAGGCGGAGTGCTGCCTTACAGGGATTGCAGCGCCAGAGACCAGGGTTTCGACCTCGACTACAAGTGCTGCCTGTACGGAGTTTGTACCTCCCCCCCGTGACCGCGTTTGTTTTCTCCGAGACCTTCGGTTTTCCCCCGTACTCCAAAGGCGGCCAGGTGTGTAGGTTGGGCACAAAACGCTGGACTAACTCCGCGGGTGAGGCAGCATCTCTGGAGAGAAGGAATGGGCGACGTTTCGGGAAACGTCACCCGTTCCTTCTCTCCAGAGATGCTGCCTCACCCGCTGAGTTACTCCAGCGTTTTGTGTCTACCTTCGATTTAAATCGGCATCTGTAGTTCTTTCTTACACAAGGTTTGTAGGTTAATTGGCTTTGTATAAAAATGTAATTTGTCCCCAGCGTGTGTGTGTGTGTATGTGTGTGTGTGTGTGTGTGTGTGTGTGTGTGTGTGTGTGTGTGTGTGTGTGTGTGTGTGTAGGATAGTGTTAATATGCGGGGCTCGCTGGTCAGCGTAGACTCGGTGGGCCAATGGTCTGTTCCTGCTCTGTAACTCAAAACTAAACTAAAATGAATAGTTCATCTTTCTTACTTCAATCTCCCCTCGTGTTTAGAGAGCGTTTAAGACGGGAAAATATACTGAGCACAGAAGCGTTTGGAAATGGACAATATGTGGTGCAGTAGGCCCTTCAGCCCTTCGAGACAGCACCAAATATATCCCTGTTTGGCGTGATGTACCCAGGATGTCTTTTACCCGAGGCAAGGGAACGTACGTTGAAAAATGACAAAGTACTGGAGTAACTCGGTGAAGGGTAGACACAAAATGCTGGGGTAACTCAGCGGGACAGGCAGCATCTCTGCAAAAGGAAGGGGCGACGTTTCGGGTTGAGACCCTTCTTCAGACACGAAATGCCTCGACCCAAAACGTCGCCCATTCCTTCTCTCCAGAGATGCTGGCTGAGAGAGTATCCCGCTGAGTTACTCCAGCGTTGTTGGCACGGACTGGAAGGGCCGAGAGGGCCTGTTTCCGTGCTGTAATTGTTATATGGTTTATATGGTTATTGCGTGTCTACCTTCGATTTAAACCAGCGCCTGCAGTTCTTTAGGTCGGAGTAACTCAGCGGATCGGGTACCTTGTCTGGAGAACATGGATAGATGATGTTTTGGGTTGGGACCCTTCGACAGAGGGACATGTGTTTAATTGGACCATGGGTGAACAATTGGGGAACATGGGGAAGAGACTGACTTTGGTGCCTTCCCTCACAGTGGGAAATGTTGATCCTGCTGTGAGGGGATGTTCTGTCTGTGTTGTGTTCTTTATTTTTGGCTGTATGGCGACTTCATTTCACTGTGCCAATTGGCACATGTGACAAATAAAATCTATCTGTATCTGCATCTGTGTCTGTTAAGGTGAGAGGAGCAGGATTTAATAGGAACCAGAGGGACAACCTCTTCTTCTTCTGTGTGGCGTGCACAGCCTAAAGTTGTTGGACAACTTGTTCTATTTGATCTTCTGTTTGTGGGCGTCGAGTTGATTGCATTAGTCGAAACAGGGCGGACCACGTGAAGGTTGCAATCTCCCACCCCCAGGGCCAACTTGTTCCTCACAGAGGGTGGGGGGTATATGGAACAAGCTGCCAGAGGAGGTAATTGAGGCACATACTTGAACTGTTTTTAAAAGATGCCTGGATGGGTACATGGATAGGTTGGGTTTAGAGGAATGTGGGCCCAACACGGGCAGGTGGGAGTAGTGAAGACTTGGTCAGCATTTTGTCAAGTTGTGAAAAGGGGAAGTACAACGGGATCTGGGGGTCCTTGTTCATCAGTCTATAAAAGTCAGCATGCAGGTACAGCAGGCAGTGAAGAAAACGAATGGCATGTTGGCCTTTATAGCAAGAGGAGTTGAATATAGGAGCAAATAAGGTCCTTCTGCAGTTGTACAGAGCCCTAGTGAGACCACACCTGGAGTATTGTGTGCAGTTTTGGTCCCCTAATTTGAGGAAGGACATCCTTGCTATTGAGGGAGTGCAGCGTAAGTTTCCAAGGTTAATTCCCGGGATGGCGGGACTGTCATATGCTGAGAGAATGGAGCGGCTGGGCTTGTACACTCTGGAGTTTAGAAGGATGAGAGGGGATCTCATTGAAACATATAAAATTATTAAGGGCTTGGACGTGCTAGAGGCAGGAAACATGTTCCCGATGTTGGGGGAGTCCAGAACCAGGGGCCACACAGTTTAAGAATAAGGAGTAAGCCATTTAGAACAGAGACGAGGAAACACCTTTTCTCACAGAGAGTTGTGAGTCTGTGGAATTCTCTGCCGCAGAGGGCGGTGGAGGCCGGTTCTCTGGATGCTTTCAAGAGAGAACTGGATAGGGCTCTTAAAAATAGCGGAGTCAGGGGATATGGGGAGAAGGCAGGAACGGGGTACTGATTTGGGACGATCAGCCATGATCATATTAAATGGCGGTGCTGGCTCGAAGGGCCGAATGGCCTCCTGCACCTATTGTCTATTGTCTTTTTTTTAATTATTTCAAAATAGGCGTTATTCTAGTGATAAATATATACAATACAGGAACCGAGCAAAAAATTCATCCGACATTTTC
The DNA here is from genome assembly GCA_963514005.1 of Raja brachyura. The sequence goes on from CAUPSL010001392.1 coordinate 72,369, forward strand.
GGAGGCTATACAAACGTTCAATACTGTTTACACACATGGCACAAATTTCACAAATGTATCCTCCCACCCTCGCCACTCATGTGGCCCCCTGGCGTGAAATCCCTTCCCTTATTTCGGATCTGAAGAAGGGTCTCGACGCAAAACGTCACCCATTCCATCTGAGAGCTGCTGCCTGTCCCGTTTCGGGTCGAGACCCTTCTTCAGACCCGAAACGTCTCCCCCACACCCTGCCCACCATGTCCAGCAGCGGAAGGACCCTAGACTGTGGTCCTCCCCCGCAGAGCCTTGGCGTTGGCTGCACCGAGCATGTCGGGCGGCACGGACCTGTGGGGCTGAAGGGCCTGTTTCCATGCTGTCTGACTCTGTAAGTAACCAGGGGCTGAATCCGGGAGGTAGATTGTAAGGAGAGAGGAGAGGGTCTGTAATCTGAAGGCAGGGCTGGACATTGAGGAAGGATGGTACAGACCGGAGGGGCGTCAACACTTCTCCGCGCGCGGGGTTCTGCAAGCCCACGAAACAGGATGGGAGGATATTTGCTTCATTGGTTAAGACGTAACCAACTGCTTTTCCATCCCTTGCCACTGGGCCGGAACAGAACAGATTAAGGGTTTGGACAGGCTAGAGGCAGGAAACATGCTCCCAATGTTGGGGGGGGGGGTCCAGAACCAGGGGCCACACACACAGCTTAAGAATAGGGTAAGCCATTCAGAACGGAGACGAGGAAACACTTTTTCTCTCAGAGAGTGGTGAGTCTGTGGAATTCTCTGCCTCAGAGGGCGGTGGAGGCTGCTTCTCTGGATGCTATCAAGAGAGAGAGCGGAGTCAGGGGATATGGGGAGAAGGCAGGAACGGGGTACTGATTGTGAATGACCAGCCGTGATCACATTGAATGGCGGTGCTGGCTCGAAGGGCCGAATGGCCTCCTCCTGCACCTATTGTCTATATGTCGGAAGGAACTGCTGATCTATATCAAAGATAGACACAAAAGTAACTCAGCGGGACGGGCAGCTTCGCTGGAGAGAAAGACCCGTTCCTTCTCTCTAGAGATGCTGCCTGTCCCGCTGAGTTACTCCAGCATTTTGTGTCTATCCAGAAACAGTTTAGTTTGAATATTAGAGACTAATATTCAAACTAATATTCAAAGGTCATACCGCTGGGTGGTAAGGAATTCTCTTTAGATAGGCACATGGATATTCAGGGAAAGCGTGGAAATGGATGATTTAGCCAATAGATACAGCGTGGAAACAGGCCTTTGGGCTAACCGGGTCCGCCCTGACCACGATCACCTGTGCACTAGTTCTATCCTAACAATAGACAATAGACAATAGGTGCAGGAGTAGGCCATTCAGCCCTTCGAGCCAGCACCGCCATTCAATGTGATCACGGCTGATCATCCCCAACCAGTACCCCGTTCCTGCCTTCTCCCCATATCCCCTGACTCCGCTATTTTTAGGAGCCCTATCTAGCTCTGTCTTGGAAGCATCCAGAGAACCGGCCTCCATCAACCCCTGAGGCAGAGAATTCCACAGACTTCCACTAACCTCGCGACAAACTATTTCAAAAGGAATTAAATAGAAAACCCGCGGTCACGATGGCGCAGCGGTAGAGCTGCTGCCTCACGGCGCCAGAGACCGGGGTTCGATCCTGCCTACGGGTGCTGTCTGTACGGAGTTTGCACCTTCTCCCTGTGAGTTTTCTCCGGGTGCTCCATTTTCCTCCCACACTCCAAAGACGTACAGGTTGGTAGGTTAATTGGCTTTGGTAAAATTGTAAATTGCCCCTGCTGTGTGTGGGATAGTGCTAGTGTGCGGGGATCGCAGGTCGGCGCGGACTCGGTGGGCGAAGGGCCCGTTTCCACACTGTATCACTAAACTAAACGAAACGAAACTAATAAACTTGGAACAAAATTCGAGAGATCTTGTTCAACTTTAAAAACCATCGAGGTAAACTAATGAACTCAAAATAACGGCAATTAGTTTCTCAATAACCGACAGAAACATAGACAATAGGTGCAGGAGGAGGCCATTTGGCCCTCCGAGCCAGCACCACCACTCATTGTGATCATGGCTGATCGTCCCCAATCAATAACCCGTGCCTGCCTTCTCCCCATATCCCTTGACTCCACTAGCCCCTAGAGCTCTATCTAACTCTCTCCTAAATCCATCCAGTGACTTGGCCTCCACTGCCCTCTGTGGCAGGGGATTCCGCAGATTCACAACTCTCTGGGTGAAAAAGTTTTTTCTCACCTCAGTCTTAAATGGCCTCCCCTTTATTCTAAGACTGTGTGGCCCCTGGTTCTGGACTCGCCCAACATTGGGAACATTTTTCCCGCATCTAGCTTGTCCAGTCCTTTTATAATTGTATATGTTTCTATAAGATTCCCCCCTCATCCTTCTAAACTCCAGTGAATACAAGCCGAGTCTTTTCAATCTTTCCTCATATGACAGTCCCCGCCATCCCAGGGATCAATCTGGTGAACCTACGCTGCACCGCCTCAATCGCAAGGATGTCCTTCCTCAAATTAGGAGGGCAAAACTGTACACAATACTCCAGATGTGGTCTCACCAGAGCCCTGTACAACTGCATTAGAATGGAAGAGAAAGATACAGTCTATACTGACCATCGACCACCCGTTCACACTAGTTAAACTGATTCAGATTCAGATTTAAACATTATTATCATTGTGCAGTGTACAAGTACAGAGACAACGAAATGCAGTTAGCATCTCACCCAGAAATGCGAACACAGAATAATGGAACAGTAAAATATATATATGTATATACAGTAGCAGTAGTGCACATTTTTTTTGGGGGGAGGGAGATCAGTCCCGGGGGGGGGGGGGGGGGGGTGAGGGGGTGACTGGCAATCACCAAGGTGCAGAGTTAAGTTGTGTAACAGTCGCAGGGAAGAAGCTGTTCCTGAACCTGCTGGTCCGGCAACGGAGGGACCTGTAGCTCCTCCCGGATGGGAGGAGGGTAAACAGTCTGTGGTTGGGGTGAGGGCAGTCCTTGGCAATGCTGCGTGCCCTTCGCAGACATCGCTTGCTCTGGACACACGCAACGGAGGGGAGTGAGGAACCGGTGATGCGTCAGTAGGGTTTTCACCACCCTCTGCCGTGCTTTCCGGCCGGAGACAGAGCAGTTGCCATACCATACTGTGGTACAGTTAGTTATGCCCCTGTCCCACTTAGGAAACCTGAACGGAAACCTCTGGAGACTTTGCGCCCCACCCAAGGTTTCCGTGCGGTTCCTAGAGGTTCCCGGAGGTTTTTGTCAGTCTTCCTAATGGTCGAAAGTGGTTTCCGTTTTAAAAATCGGTAATTTTTTAGTCAAAGCCGGTTGCGATGCTCGTTGAAGGTGGTTGCCGGAGACTGACGAAAACCTCCGGGAACCGCACGGAAACCTTGGGTGGGAAACGCAAAGTCTCCAGAGGTTTCCGTTCAGGTTTCCTAAGTGGGACAGGGGCATAAGGATGCTCTCGATGGCGCAGCGGTAGAAGTTCACCAGATTCTGAGGAGACAGATGGGCCCACACATTATCCCACTTTTAAAAAATGTAAATAGAAACTAGCCATAGAAATTTAAATTAGCAGAGATGTCAATGGGTGAGCTGATGCTTCATTTAACGTTCATGTTGTCTATCTATTTTGTCTCGTTTATTTTATCTAAATGTATCTAATTACTCAGCTTTATCTGAGCTTTTCCGTTGCTATAATTTTTCTGACTTGCTGCGCTTCAGCCGAGACGAGTTAAAAGACCCAGACGGGTCACAGAGTCTCTCAGTAGTCGTTGTCTAGAACCAGTGTCGATAGCTAACGACACGCGTCTCGTTCAGAAATGTCTCTTTTCCTGCGTTGCGAAAAAATAAAATACATCAGACTTGTTTAACCGCTGCCACAAGGTAGCTTTTCTCAGTCACTGATGCAAAGCTAACTTCCTGAGTTGCCATCCATCTTATTGGAGACCCTCGGACTATCTTTCGTCCAACTTTACTAGACTTTAGACAATAGACAATAGATGCAGGAGTTGGCCATTCGGCCCTTCGAGCCAGCACCGCCATTCAAAGGTATACAAAAGTGCTGGAGAAACTCAGCGGGTGCAGCAGCATCTATGGAGCGAAGGAAATAGGCGACGTTTCGGGCCGAAACCCTTCTTCACCATTCAATGTGATCATGGCTGATCATCCCCAATCAGTACCCCGTTCCTGCCTTCTCCCCGTATCCCCTGACTCCACTATCTTTAAGAGCCCTATCTCGCTCTCTCTTGAAAGCATCCAGAGAACCGGCCTCCACCGCCCTCTGAGGCAGAGAATTCCACAGACTCACAACTCTCTGTGAGAAAAAGTGTTTCCTCGTCTCCGTTCTAAATGGCTTACCCCTTATTCTTAAACTGTGTGGCCCCTGGTTCTGGACTCCCCCAACATCGGGAACATGTTTCCTGCCTCTAGCATGTTCAAACCCTTAATAATCTTATATGTTTCAATGAGATCCCCTCTCATCCTTCTAAACTCCAGAGTGTACAAGCCCAGCTGCTCCATCCTCTCAGCATATGACAGTCCCGCCATCCCGGGAATTAACCTGGTGAACCTACGCTGCACTCCCTCAATAGCAAGAATGTCCTTCCTCAAATTAGGGGACCAAAACTGCACACAATACTCCAGGTGTGGTCTCACTAGGGCCCTGTACAACTGCAGAAGGACCTCTTTGCTCCTATACCCGACTCCTCTTGTTATGCAGGCCAACAGGCCAAAACTGCACACAATACTCCAGGTGTGGTCTCACTAGGGCCCTGTACACCTGCAGAAGGACCTCTTTGCTCCTATATTTGATTCCCCTTGTTATAGAGACCAACAAGCCATTCGCTTTCTTCACTGCCTGCTCTACATGCATGCTTACTTTCATAGACTGATGTACAAGGACCCCCAGATCCCCTTTTCCCATCTTGACGCCATTAGATAGTAATCTGCCTTCCTGTTTTTCCTACCAAAGTGGATAACCCCACCTGAGATGCAATCTACCTCATTGGAGACCCTCGGACTATCTTTAACTGGACTTAATCTTGCAGTAATGTTATTCCCTTTATCATGTATCATCTGTACACTGTGGACGGCTCGATTGTAATCATGTATTGTCTTTCCACTGACAAAGGCTTTTCACCGTAGCTCGGCACACGTGACAGTATACTCCTCTAAACAAAGGAAATCCAAAATGCCCTCGTGCATCCCTTTTAGACGTTAGTCTTTAGAGATACAACCTAGAAACAGACCTAGTCCACACTTGCCAGCGATCACACTAGCACTATCCTACACACACTATGGGACAATTTACATAGAAACATAGACAACAGGTGCAGGAGTAGGCCATACGTTCCCCCGTGATCTGCGTGGGTTTTCTCCGAGAACTTTGGTTTCTTCCCACACTGCACCGCCGTTCAATATGATCATGGCTGATCATCCAACTCAGTATCCCGTACCTGCCTTCTCTCCATACCCTCTGATCCCTTTAGCCACAAGGGCCACATTTAACTCCCTCTTAAATATAGCCAATGAACTGGCCTCAACTACCCTCTGTGGCAGAGAGTTCCAGAGACTCACCACTCTCTGTGTGAAAAAATGTTTTCCTGATCTCGGTCCTAAAGGAATTCCCCCTTATCCTTAAACTGTGACCCCTTGTTCTGGACTTCCCCAACATCGGGAACAATCTTCCTGCATCTAGCCTGTCCAACCCCTTAAGAATTTTGTAAGTTTCTATAAGATCCCCCCTCAATCTTCTAAATTCCAGCGAGTACAAGCCGAGTCTATCCAGTCTTTCCTCATATGAAAGTCCTGACATCCCAGGAATCAGTCTGGTGAACCTTCTCTGTACTCCCTCTGTGGCAAGAATGTCTTTCCTCAGATTTGGAGACCAGAGCTGCAATTTACAGAAACCAATTAACCTGCAAAGCTGTACGAGTGTCACGGTGGCGCAGCGGTAGAGTTGCTGCCTTGCAGCAAAATGCAGCGCCAGAGACCTGGGTTCCATCCCGACTACAGGCGCTGTCTGTACGGAGTTTGCACGTTCTCCCCGTGACCTGCGTGGGTTTTCTCCGAGAACTTCGGTTTCCTCCCACACTCCACAGAAGTGCAGGTTTGTAGGTCAATTGGCTCGATAAAAAAAAAAGTTAAATTGTCCAAATTGGTGATATGCAGATTGCTGCCCTGCCGACTACAAAATTCAGAAGGTTCAGAAGGTTGTGGAAGGAAACCGGAGCACCCGGAGAAAACGGGGAGAACGTGCAAACTCCGCACAGACAGCACCTGTGGTCAGGTTCAAACCCGGGTCTGCAGTGCTGCAAGCGCTGTAAGGCAGCAACTCCACCGCTGCCACCCTAAAGGGCCTGTCCCACCAGCATCCGACTCCATGCGATGAACGCGATCAAACTAGAAGCGGGGGCCGCGCGGAGGTCGGGTGATCCCCTGTACAGGGCCGTTCCCACCAGCATACGCCTGCATGCAGCAAGCGCGACCAAACCGGCAGCGAGGGCCGCGCGGAGGTCGGGTGAGTGGCGCAATGCGGCGCAAAGTGAGGCGGACTTGGAGCAAAGTCTTAAGGTAAGTTCGCCAGGACAGAGAGGGGCACAGAGGCACACACACACACAGAGGGCCACGGAGCCACACACATAGAGGGTCACGGAGGCACCTACAGAGAGGTTCACGGAGGCACGACGTCGAGTCGGTGTGTAATGCGTCGAGGCGACTGCGAGCTGACAAGCCGTTGCCACGCTGAATTTTTGAACAGTCAGTTTTTCGGAGCCCCGCGTGATGTCGGGACGAACTCCGCACAATTCCGCACGGCTCCGGCAATTGAAGTGGGACCGGCCCCGCGACGCCGGACGGCTCAAGCGACCACGTTAGGTCGCGCTCATCGCATGGAGTTGCATGCTTGTAGGACAGGCCCTTAATGCTACCCTTATAGCTTGGTAGAAACAAGGATATACACAAAATGCTGGAGTAACTCTGTGGGGCCAGGCAGCATCTCTGGAGAGAAGGAATGGGTGACGTTTCGGGCCGAGACCCTTCTTCAGACTTCAGAACCCATTCCTTTCCTTTTCTTTGGAGTGTGGGAGGAAACCGGAGCACCAGAAGAAAACCCACGCGGGTCACGGGGAGAACGTGCAGACTCCGCACAGACAGCACCCGTAGTCAGGATGGAACCCGGGTCTCTGGCGCTGTGAGGCAGCGACTCTACTGCTGCGCCACTGTGCCGACCTTGTGCAAACTGGATGAGCTTCTAATTTCAGTGGTTTGGGATTAGTTGCATTGAAGGAGTGTGTTTAACTTTTAAAGTTAATGAGGAAAACATTGCTGGTAGAGCGGAATTTAGCAAACTGCTACAGAATGATAAGTATCATGTGGCGTCTAGTTTAGTTTGGTTTAGAAGTACAGCGCAGAAACAGGCCCTTCGGCCCACCGGGTCCATGCCGACCAGCGATCTCTGCACACCAACACTATCCTGCACACAGTCTTTACAATTTACTGAAGCCAATTAACCTACAAACCCGTACGTCTTTGGAGTGTGGGAGGAAACCGGAGCACCCGGAGAAAACGCATGCGGTCACGGGGAGAACGTGCAAACTCCGCACAGACCAGCGATCACTCCGCACACTCGTCGACACACACTGGGGACGATTTATCATTTTACAGTAAGCCAATTAGCCAACAAACCTGCACGTGTGTGGGAGGAGACAGGAGCACCCGGAGAAAACCCGCGCAGGTCACGGGGGAGACCCTGCAAACTGTGTGCGGACAGCACCCGTAGTCGGGATGGAACCCGGGTCTCTGGCGCTGTGAGGCAGCGACTCTACCGCTGCTCCGCCCTGGGTTTTGGTTCCAGGGAGATCTGATGCAGCACTCCTTAGGGAAGGGCGGTCACGGTGGAGCTGCCGCCTTGCAGCGAATGCAGCGCCGGAGGCCCGGGTTCCCGTCAAAGTCAAGTCAAGTCAAACAAACTTTATTGTCATTTGGAAATACATCGATATATGCAGTTCCAAACGAAATTACGTTGCATTTGGCTCCCTGTGCAACACGATAATTAACAGAAGGATAAACATGGATAATATGGATAAAAAGGATAAAAGGATAAATAGAGAATGGTGGCCGCCCATTACATGGCATTCAGGAGTCTGATGGCTCGTGGGAAGAAGCTGTTGCAGAACCTTGATGTTCTGCTCCTTATGCTGCGATATCTTTTTCCCCGAGGGCAGCAGAGTGAACAGTCCGTGATGGAGATGTGTGGGGTCTTTTATAATACTGCTGGCCTTAGACACACAACGTTTGGTCGCAATATCCCCGATTGAGGGGAGAGAGGTCCCGATGATTTTTTCCGCTGTCCTCACCACTCTCTGCACAGACTTCCAGTCGGAGGCTCTACAGTCCCCAAACCAGACAGAGATACAGCTGGTCAGAATACTCTCTATGGTGCCCCTGTAGAAAGTGGTGAGGATGGGATGGGGGAGGTGAGCTCTTCTCATCCGGCGCAGAAAGTGCAACCGCTGCTGCGCTCTCTTAACTGTTGATGAGATGTTATTCGACCAGGTCAGACTGTTAGTAATCTGCACCCCCAGGAACTTTGTGCTACTGACCACCTCCACATCGCTGTCATTGATGTGAAGTGGTGTGGGACCGTGCCGGTTTTTCCTGAAGTCGACATTCAGGATCAGGTTATTCTTATTGCACCAGTCCACCAGTTGTTTCACCTCCTCCCTGTAAGCCAGCTCATTGTCGTCCCTGATGAGGCCCACCACTGTTGTGTCATCTGCGTACTTCACGATGTGGTTTGTACTAAACCTGGCACAACAGTCGTGGGTCAGCAGGGTAAACAGCAGTGGACTCAGGCCTGAGGGGAGCCGGTGCTCAGAGAGATGATGTTAGAGGTGTTATTTCCAACCCTCACAGACTGGGGTCTGTCAGTGAGGAAGTCCAGTAGCCAGTTGCACATGGGGGTGCTGAGGCCCAATGGAACCAGTTTGCTTATCAGGTGCTGAGGGATAATTGTGTTGAATGCTGAACTAAAATTCATCCCGACTACGGCTGCTGCCCGCACAGAGTTTGCACGTTCTCCCCGTGGCCTGCGTGGGTTTTGTTCCAGGTGATCCGGTCTCCTCCCATGCACCAAAGACGAGCCGGTTTGTTGGCTAATTGGCTTCTATAAAATGATAAATCGTCCCCAGTGTGTGTCGACGAGTGATCGCTGGTTGGCGTGGATTGGGAGAGCCGAAGGTCCTATTTCTACACTGTGCACCCACATTCTAAGGTAAAACCCTGAGCTAAAAAAATGCACTGTTGGAGGACGGCGGCGTCTGTGGAGGGGAAAGGACAGATGACATTTCGGGGCAGACGCTGCTCTCAACCTGCTGAGTTCCTCCAGCAGGAAAAATGTGGAAGAAAGAACTGCAGATGCTGGTTAAAATCGAAGGTGGGCACAAAACGCTGGAGGAACGCTGCAGGCGAGGCAGCATAAGATTGTCAAGGGCTTGGACACGCTAGAGGCAGGAAACATGTTCCCGATGTTGGGGGAGTCCAGAACCAGGGGCCACACACACAGTTTAAGAATAAGGGGTAAGCCATTTAGAACGGAGACGAGGAAACACTTTTTCTCACAGAGAGTTGTGAGTCTGTGGAATTCTCTGCCTCAGAGGGCGGTGGAGGCCGGTTCTCTGGATGCTTTCAAGAGGGAGCTAGATAGGGCTCTTAAAAATAACGGAGTCAGGGGATATGGGGAGAAGGCAGGAACGGGGCACTGATCGGGGATGATCAGCCATGATCACATTGAATGGCGGTGTTGGCTCGAAGGGCCGAATGGCCTTCTCCTGCACCTATTGTCTATTGTCAATCTCTGGAGAGAAGGAATGAGTGACGTTTTGGGTCGAGACCCTTCCACAGACGCTGAGTCAGGGAAAAGGGGAACGAGAGATAGAGATGGTGAAGTAGGGGAATATCAAACAAGTGAATTAAGTTAAGCCAAACACATTAACCCCCCCCCCCCCTCCCTCCCATTCCCACTCTGACCTTTCTGTCCTGGGCCTCCTCCACTGTCAGAGTGAGGCCCAGTGCAAATTGGAGGAGCAGCACCTCATATTTCGCTTGGGGCAGCTTAC